>APFE030734167.1:0-45139 GCA_000404065.3 Pinus taeda
GAAACCAGCGGCCTACCCAAAAAAAAAGAACCAGAGATAATTCCTAAAGATCCAACGGGAGAGATCATTTTGCAAATTCAAGAGATCCCCCCTTTAGATGTATTTTATAGCCCCAAGCATAAAGCTGTTGTAAAGCGACAGAGGAAAAGGAGAAGAACTGATCAACCTTCCCCATTTCCTGAATTAACAGTAACGGGCAATGTTGTATGGAAAGAGGAATTCGACCCCTCAGATGACTTAACCAAGCTATCGCATATCACTGGAGCATATTGAGCAACAACCATTGATAAAGCATCGGAGGTAAGCAGTTTATTAAATACCAAGGACCAAGACATCTCTTCACTACATGCAAGAATATCAGAAGTTCAGCAGAGGGCAGAGAAGGCGAAGAAAGAATTGCTAGTGCAGCAACAGAACAATAATCAGCTGACAAAGCAATTGCAAGAGAAAAAGCAAAAGCAGAGAATTGATGAAGGCACAATACAAAGGCAAAAGGAGCTATCGACGTCACTGGAGCAGTTAAGAATATCAACTGAGGGAACAATGAAAGCGAAAGATGAACAAATCGCTCAATTGACCAGTCAAATTGAGCAAATGAAAAAGCTCCCTCAGATAGATGAGTTCAAAGCAGAAGTGCTCCAGCTAAATAGGGGATTGATTAATCAGGTTAAGCTATTATGTCATCAGATTATACGAGCAAAACCATTGTACGAATTGGTAGCATCTATAAGTGAAAAGGTAGACAAAGCAAGGACTGACTTGGATCAGGCCGAAGAAACACTGACAAACTTTATAGAATGGCAGGATTCCGATGTAGGCTGGGCAGCTAATCTACCAAGAATTCTGGAATCGCACAAAGAGATATTATTCACAGAATGGCAATCGCAACTAATGAAAGCAGAAAGAGCAATTTCCAGATGCAAGACAATCAATGGAAATTTGGTTGAATTAGTAAATAATACACTGTATTTATCTAATATAATTTCCTAATGCACTCCAGGTCAATTAACAACGGCAAATATGTTGGAGCACTCATGCTATCCGGAGCTTGAGAAAAACGCAAGATTGATCGTTGGAATCAACAGTCTGACATGGGATGCTTATTGGTTCTTCTTAATCAAGCCATACAGCCAAAGAGCTACCTTGAAGTGCCTAACCGATGCTGTCGGGTATATTATACCTGACATTCAGGATGCCACCTTCGCCGCCCAATTCAGTTTGCGCCTCAACAAACCGCCAGAAGTAGAACCAATGCTTGTGTTAAGCCAGCTAAGGTTTAAGGGCAAACAACCTGAGGCATGACTCACTTCGCTGACTGCCAGATCACCCCTGAGAGATAGACCACATTTACTGATACCAATTTAGTAGGATTTTGTTTCATAGATCTTTTTAGCTTAGTAGTATTTATAGACCCTTTCATGCATTTAGAAAGGGTCGTAAAAGTTTTGTATATGACTTAAACCCTGAAGTTGCACTATTGTACTTCGGGGATATTATTTTATAAAACTTGACCAATTATTCCGAATTTGATGAGGAAGGCTTTTATGCAAATGTGCACTATTGTCATTGTTTGAAAGCATTTCTATGTTGAAGGAAGAATTTTGAATAGCGATTGATATTTCGGGTTTATCTACAGCTCACATGGTACTATTATCTACGTCTGTATTCATTTTCGTTATATGAATTGTTGTTTAAATCGCTCTTGCTATTATCGCTTATATATATGTGTGTGTGTTTTTCACAGCATTCCTTATGCATTCCACTATTGGTTGTTTATCGCATGCTTCCCTTTCAAACATATATATGTATCGATGATATAAACAGTGAATGTAGTAATTTGTATTTATCGCTTCATTGCGACTATTCATGTGAAGCAATCTTTGAATGATTGAACATCTTTTATTTATTTTACAGAGTCATCTATATGCCTGATAAATAGATAAAGATTATTTAATGCTGCATTCCGAATGAATAATTTGTTCCCGGGATTAGTATTAGTTTCCCTATTTTCGTCAATAGAATAAGCTAGTTGCCTATCACTTAAGCAATCTATTCATCACCCATCCATATTTTTATTTCATTATCGGGAAACTGGTCCCATTATCTCGAGTCTGAGCCACCATTCCAAACGGAAAAGGAGCTGTACCAAGGTCCGGACCGGGTGGTTATCCCCCAATGTTGTGGCAGCGATTTCCGAGGCCTCAACACCAGGATACCAAAAAATATTTTCAACCATCAATAAATGTTATTTTTGTCCCAGGTTAAGGAAAGATGTCACTCAGTTCTTGTCAAAATGTTTGGAATGTCACTTGGTGAAGGCGGAACACAAGCATCTCGCTAGTTTCTTGCAACCGTTGCCCATCCCAAAGTGGAAATGGGAGACCATTAATGTAGACTTCATCACTGGCTCACATCACATAAAAAAGAAACACTACTCAATTATGGTGTTTGTGGACAAATTGAGAGAAACTTCTCACTTTATACCGGCGAAATCCACATACAAAACTATAGAAATTGTGGACATATTTATGAAGGAAAATTTTCTTCTGCATGGAATACCCAAGGTGGTAATTTCTGATAGCGATGTAAAATTTACATCTACATTCTGGAAAACCATCTTTACAGGATTCGGTACCCAGATCCAATTTACTATAGCTTACCATCCTCAGACGGACGAACAAACCAAACAAGTAAATCAAGTGCTGGAGGACATGCTACGTATGTTTGTTATGCAACAACCACAAAAGTGGGAAGACTATCTCCACTTAGTGGAATTTACTTATAATAATGGGCAACATGAATCATTGGGTATGAGCCCCTTCGAGGTGTTGTATGGGAGAAGATGCAAAGTGCCCATAGATTGGAATAGTCCATTTAATAAGCTCTCCTTGGGTCCTGACATGCTAGCAGAGATGGACGAGGCAATCAAGAGGGTTCGACAAAATCTAAGGGTTGCCCAAGATAGGCAGAAGATTTACGCAGATAAACAGAGAACATACAAAGAATTTCAACTAGGGGATCATGTTTAACTAAGAGTAAAGGTTCCTAAAAGTTCCTTACAATGGAGGGGTTGTACCAAGTTAGCACCCTGGTACTGTTGACCCTTTCATGTCTTGGGACGGATTGGACCGATAGCCTATAAAATTGCATTACCAAGCCACATCTGGGCCATAAGGTTTTCCACGTGTCCTTGCTAAAAATATATTTGTACAACCCTGAGCATATCATTAGCTTGGAAAATATTCAGGTAATCAGTTAAGTAGAATATATAACTTTTAGATAAACTTTTTTTAATAGGTTGTGACTATGAATTGAATATGTGTAGGTCAAACTAGAAGGAGATTTTCTCGCACAACCTCTTTGTATTCTTGATTGGAGAGAAACCAGATTGCGGAAGTGATCCATCACCTAGGTTAAAGTGCAGTGGAAGCACTTTGGCCTCGATTAGGCCACGTGGGAAGAGGAGGAATTTATGCAAAAAGCCAATCCCACGTTATTTTCTTAAAATTAGAAAGAACACTAGGGACGGTGTTCCTCATATTGTGGGGGGGGGGGAGATGTAACACCCCAAGCTACATAAACAATTACTATGGTTACTAAGTTTTATCTTTACGGTTAACTACTTTAATTTTCTTACCCTATGTTGTTAAAATAATAAAGACCAAGGCTCGAAGGCCAAGATATATTTGGTTACCTAATTATTGGTAATTAGGAGTTCAAATATTTTAACAAGAATAAAAATTGCTCGCAATAATTAAAAGAAACAGTTACAAAAGGTAGTTACCCATCTAGTGTGTGGGGGAGATATAGATGAGGGAAAAGAGTCGAGGAGATATCCTAGAGGTGGGTGGAACAAACCAGTGGTAGAATACTCAAAGAGAGTATGTGAAGTACGGGACTTGACACTAGACAGTGAACTCAGAAGCCCAAGGTGCTCAACTGTGGCTGGAATCATCTCGACTGTGAATAGAAGAAAGTGCTTGGGGGAGAGTCTCAATGTAATTTCCAGGCTCACGGTTGAGAGGAGAGACTTTCCAGACAAGATTGAAGTTATATGTTTGCAAGTATTAAACAGATAAGTAACACATAAATTTTATTTATGAATTAATGTTGGATTGTGAAAACTATTTGTTTATGTGACATTACAAACTAAGGAGAGAAATTCCTTGAAAGTATGTTAGAATAGAAAATAGAATTTACCATAATCACAATTGATAGAGAAGATAGTAGATGTTACACTGATGCATGAAAGACTGTGAATGTTACATGTAATGTACAAAGATGTATCTCATTATATGAAATAGATACTCAAGTGATTTTAAGATGTAAAATTAACCTTCATCATGAACTGTAGAAGTAATTTGTGAGATATACTGTAAAAATAATCTTT
This sequence comes from Pinus taeda, assembly GCA_000404065.3. Lineage (NCBI taxonomy): Eukaryota > Viridiplantae > Streptophyta > Pinopsida > Pinales > Pinaceae > Pinus > Pinus taeda. The sequence continues at coordinate 4,391 of APFE030734167.1, forward strand.
ATGAGAACAAGTTCAGGAATCCCGAATAGATAGAATAAGAATAAAAGCTAAGTCTAAATCTTTGTCTATTTACTAAGCCGCTACCTTAAACAAAAAGGACCAAAGTAAACTTGTATCAATCATTATAAGGAAGACAGTAACAAAATAACCACACATTCATTCTTTTAAAAAGACAAGCTAAATATCTATCTATCTATCTATCTATCTATCTCTCTCTCTATATATATATATATATAATCCAATTAGAATGATAAGCTTAAAATAAAGTTCTCCATAGGAATACGGGCTCAAGGGCCCGAGTTTACCCACATCATAAGTAACCCCAAAACATTCAAGTTCATAACCTTATCTAGAAAAATGCATAACAGAGAATCTTTGTTCAACATTGGTAATTCATAGAAAATATTCATGAAAACTCACAGTCGAAATGAATGTCGACCGTCCAAAACCCTTGCAAATGTGGGGCACAAATTTTAATCATTATACACAGTTATCTAATTAAAAGGATAACCTAACAAGTCTCGGCATAAAGCCTCTGCTCAGCAAACGGTTCCTTTCACAATGGAGTTAACATATAGAAATTAAACATTCATGAACAAGAGGTGATTTTTCCAACCTAGAAGCAACCATGGAGAACATAAGCTCCTAAACCCACAAAAGACGTTGTCTTAACCACACAATTAATTGGATAGCTATAGTAGAATACCTACATAAAAACTCCAACAACCACATAGTTCACTATGTGAGCAAGCCTGCTAAGTAAGAAAAACACAACAATGTCGAGAGGGTGGTGACCTTACCTAAGACTGGAGGATTCCAGCAATATGCAGTTCGCCTGCATCACAACAAATGTTATCACTAGCCAAATTTAGAAAATCCATGAACCACTATGAGAAGAAATCTATAAAGCCTATGAACTTTAAGACTTGCATTCTTACCTTGTAGAAATTGATGTTGGATCTAGATACCTCTCGTAGAACCAAAAAACCATCGAGCCACCCCTGGATGGTGGAGGAAATCAGTTGAACTTTGCACTAGGTGGAGGTTCGAAGCAAAAAAAAAAGCTTAGAGAGCACAAAAAAATCGAAATGGCGTAGGTTCAAGCTGTTGGGGGTACCTTCCTTTGTAGGACTGACCATAATATCCATGGAAAATAGCTGAAATGGTCATGAGTCATCCTCAAACCATTAGAGACCTATTTTGTTTCAGAGTAGGGATACACCAAAGGCTGACGATAACAAATGAAACTACAACATGCCGAATGGGGGAGGTTGGTTAGAGGGTTAAACCCTAAACCCTCCCCACTATCGGATTACATAGAAAATATCAATGGATTTAAATTGGTCTGGGTATTGTAAAGGATCACCACCATCTGGGGGATGCAGCAGCAAGCTTGGCCACAAGTATGCCATGTGTACCAGCATACAGGAGCCTGTTAACCAAGGTATAATCATGGACAACTACACCATTAGGGGCCATTTGCAAATTAATTGTGAACCACAACATATGCATCACTAACTATGAAGTTTAATCAACCATATGAAACCATATAAGTGCAGTATTGTAATTATAGTCAAGTATTAAGCACACATTAAAACTTCATATAAATTTACAGCAGGATCAATTTTATCAATGCTTGTTTTATATGTATTAATTTTATTTATTTATTTTTTTCCGTAGTATTAAGGTTTTAGGTGTTACAGTAACCCTATGACTTCTTAGGATGAATTTCGTTATCACTTATATTGTTCAACTTTTTATTTTTCATCCTTTTCTTCAATATTTTTCTTTTTTCTACTTTTTGTTTTCAATATTTATCTTTCTTTCATTTTTAAACATTCTCTCATCTTCAACTCCCCCACTTCTTTTCTTTATTATTTCTAATATTTTTCATTTTAATATTTAAATTTTCGTTGAATTTTATTTATTACATTTCGTAAATTTGCTCTCCTCAATAAGTCATTCTAATTAATAGTTTCTTGTTATAGCTTCAATCAATTTTCATAATCTTTAATATTTTTAATCTTTTTATTTTTATTTTTTCAACTATTTTTTCTACCATTTCATAATATTTGTATTTTTAGATTTATAAATATTTTAATTTAACAATATTTTCTAATACCTTTTATCCTCTAATAATGGGTGATGCTTTATATGTTTTAAAATAGCACACTAGATCCATCTTAATTTTAGATATACGAAGTGCCAAGGGGGATCAAATCTCTTGTAATGAAAACCCCTTTTTAAAGTGAAAATAATTTATTTTTTAATTATTATTATTATTATTATTATTATTATTATTATTATTATTTTGTTTAATTTGACGAAGTCAAAATATTTACATATTATAACAGGATAAGACAACATCTCTTCCATATTGGGCCCACTCTAAAAGTTTGATAAATGCCATTTTTAATTTTAGAAAAAGTAATGGTACAATACTCAATGCAAGTGGAATTGACTAGCTGCTAGGAGTGTTTTTGGTCATTAATTATGACTAAATTATACCAAGGTGCACATACTCTATCTTCCTCTCGATTTGAACCTGTGACTCATTACATCTCCCTTTACTTAAATTACTAGTAATAAAAAAACTTACTTTACATCTCCCTTCAAGCGATTACATTGCTAATTCAAATTCCTATTTTAAACTGGCAAGTTCAAATCGAACAATACCCATTTACATGGGCGAATGTTATTTTTTATACTCTCTTGGTTCGAGGTTCTCCCTTTTAATATTTCCTTTGATTAATTGTTACAATTCACCACATCATTGCGACCAAGCCTTAGTGTAGTTCCTAAGAATGAATTTCCATGTCCTTGGAGTTAGAATTAATTCATATAGGTTATCGTATAGGAAGTTAGAATTTGTGTAGGTTCCATAATTCTATATCAAACAAATGACCTAAGGAAAATTGTCATAACATTCTCTTCGAGAATTGGATTCGAATTTGTAAAAAGTTATGGAAATATCACAAAATTTAGTTTTTTGGATATCATTTTTCGGGACAAAGGTCGAAACAATGACATGTGGCACTTTGTACAAGTTTTATTTATCGAACTAGTGTATAATGGGGGGAGATTTGGTATAACGCTTTCTTGAACAATCCAATATTGGTATGACTCAAAGGGATACTACAAGACAAAATTTAAGATCTTCTAGATTCACAATTAAAGAGATACAATAGCTGCAATATCTAGCTCCTAAAAAGCAAGAAAAAGGTGTGTATATTTTAAATTTTTTATAGCTTTTGTTTTAAAAATAGTTTGAAGTGTGCCCACAAGGCTTTGGATTGGCGGTGAATGGGTGTATTGTTAAGGCACTCCTTGTGATAGGTCACTGGTTCAAATCCTTGTGGGTGATTAGGTAGTATTATATAGAAAAAAAAAATTAGCTTGAAGTGTTTCAAAGGGCATAGTGAAGCATAGATATCATTCTTTGATTTCAAAACTCCTTGAAAGAAAAAAATGGACACACCATATAAGCAACTAGAAATCTCTTCTATGACAGATGAAGAAGAGGAGGAAATGCAACATGCGATATCAAAATTGCAAGATCAAGTGCAACAAACATCACTATCACAAAGAGTAACCAAAAATGAAATAGAAGGTAAGATGGATGGCTTGAAATATGGCATGGAAGCAATTATGAATGTCAAAATGGAAGGCTTGAAGGAGTGTTTATCAACATATTTGAAAAGGGACCTTTAAGGTTTGAAGGAATGTTTGAAAAAATTGCTACAAGAAATGCTTCCTAGGGGTGACAAGGTACTAAAAAAAATCATGATGAAGATGAAAGGAATAAAAAATATGATTTTAGAGAGTCACATAGTGGGTTGAATACTAACCACTTTCCAAATAGTGATATGAGGAAGTTTGATGGAAAGAATATGGTGGCATGGGTACTATAGATGGAGCAATTCTTTGATCTACATGATGTTTCAAACACACAAAAGTTACACATTGCATCTTTATATTTTGAATAAAATCAATTTTCATGGTATCGATCTCTTCGTTCTCATAAACCACTTGTCACTTGGCCAATTTTTACATAGGAAATGATAGCACATTATGAGGATACTAAGATAAACACCTTCTTTAGCCAATTGATAAATATCAAACAAAAGGGTTCAATGGAGGCGCACATTGAGGACTTTTACAATTTTAATATAAGGGAAAATTATATTTGAGAGGAGAATAGGGTTGGTTTCTTCATGGGGACTTTACTTGGAAAACGTTTTACCACTTGACTTGGCCAAGAAAACTAGGCGAGAGGCAGAGTTGGAGAAGGAAAATGTTTTGATTCTTATCGAGGATAAAAAATAGTTCACCTCGTTCATTTACAACACTCAGGCCTCATATCCATAATTGTACACCACCTTGGATTTCTTGGTGAAATCACATGGGATCCTATTCATCGACTCACTCCTAGAGATCAAGAATGAGAATTATTTCATGCAAGAGATTGAAGAGTAATTGGAGCAATTGAGACTGATAGCCATCAAGTAAGATATTGAAGTAATCTAATAGAAAAAAAAAAACATTACATTGGTGCCCCTATCCGAATCAACACAATGTTTCTCGTGCTCTAGAAGTGAACACAAACTGGTTCCAAGTCATTGTACCCAGATTCCATGTAGGTTAGAGTTTTCTTCTAGCCTAACACCATCGCACAGTTTAGGTATGTCATCACATAGTACAAATCTTGGCACCGTTAAGTAAACGAGAAACATTAACTAGGAGTCTTTGAGCTATAGTTTCCCAAACTTAAGGTTAATTTTTTTGTCTTATTAGGCCGTCTAGTTGCCTCTACCCAATTTTGTCTTATATGGGTATGGGTCAATTCTAATATTGTTTTGTAACTAACTCGTAAGTTATATTCCATGTGTCAATATTGGAATGTGAAGAGTCACAATGAAATGAATGTATTGACTAATTTTCTAAAGAAGTTGAAGAGTCACCCCCTATTGCCACAAAGGGGATTTGAAGAGTCACCCCCACTTATTATAAATATACCCCCACCCATGTAAGGGGATTTTTGGGAGCCAATAATTTGGCTAGGCCTAAGCTTAGCATGCGGATTTTGGGAGTTTGTGAGAGTCTTGGTAGCTCTGTAGCATAGAGGGAATATATTTCTTTGGAGGAGGTGGTGTTGACTTCATGTTCCATTATTGAGGCTAGTGTTACATCAATGGTATATGCATGATTGGAAATTTCACTTAATAAAAGGTTAGAGTTGGCATGTTTACACACATATGTTGTGAATATAGTAGGGATATTCTTGTTATGTTTTCAGTGTATGTTATTTAACTTATGCTTATGATTATGAACTATTTCATTTTCATTGCTATGAATCTTGTTGAATTCATGTGTTTTTAATTCCATCGTATTTAACTTGTGAACAATTTCATAGAAAATCTTGTGATGTATTTATGCCCATGTGTTTCTTTCAAGCTACGTATTGTTACAATCTTCTAAGGGACACACTCATCTTCCCTTCCTTTGTTAGAACCTTCATGCATTGCACTTGAATTTCTATAGAGTCACGCACTTGTTCCCACCAAATTCACCATACATCACTCCATGTGTTATTGCAGCCAAGGCACATCATTAAAACCCACTCCATCGATGACCAGGTGGTATTCTAGATGGGACTCCTACACCACACTGTGTGAGATCTAATTGGAATTTCAAATCTGGTAGATCTCCTGAATGTTGGAAGGTGTAACACCGTCAAAATGTTGATTTATGGCTATAATATTCAAACATATTCAATGGAATTTTTTAGATGGTAAGAAATTTTAGTTTTTATTAAAAGCCAAGGACTTGCAATAGGAATAGATGGCATTTTTCTGGAATATGTGATTCTAGGCTTAATGGGGACTTGTTTCTCATTGTACAAGGAAAAAACAAAAAACAAAACTTATTTCAAGAGAATAAACTATCAAAATGGCAATCAAATTGATAGAATGTAAATGAAATAATTGTTAAGTTACACAAAAACATTCCCTCTACAAAAACAAAAATGCATGTGAGAATATGTATATGTCGCTAATGTGAATGCAATATATTGGAACTCATATCATGCTTCAACAAGGGATGAGATGTTGGAGTGATTTTGGAATAAAATACCATCAATCAAGCATGATGTGGTTGATAAAAGTGTGAAAGTGAGAAAGAGCATGAGCACCATCACAAAGACTAATGAGAAGTCCATCTCCACTCATTAATAACAATAAATGCTGATGTTGACTATAGAAAAAATCAAGAAAGAAAGAATATTTGCGGAAGAAAATATCATTACACCGAGAGAGCACAAGAAGACACTCACAATACACACATAGATTGCATTCTCTTTCTTGTTATGGGGATCTTGTTGGTGATACACCTAGAGAAATAAAGACGCCTTGAATACCACTGGAGTGAATTTTGTCCTAACAAATGGTTGACCCATTATCACTTGCTTGGGAGGAATTTTTGTCAGCACTTGCCATCTAAAATCACAAAATTTAATGGGAATTCTATTCAAGGGATTTGGAATATGTAAACTATAATTTAGTAAAATAAAATCAATTCAAGGAATCAACACTCTGAAAATTCTAGATTTTTAAAATTACCTCGAGTACAATTAATTTATACCTATCATATTTTGGTACATTTGCACTTACAGTTTCACTTAAAAAACATTATTGCATTCCCACATGCTATAGCAGGCTCGTAAAATTTTCATGAACATGATCAAAATCCCCATAAGAAGAGATACAACCTTCCATAGCTTTGACAAATACTGGTCTTTATATTCTTGGAATAATTTTGAAAGAAAAATACCGCATTTGATCATGAAACCTCTCATACATACTAATAATGATTAAGGAAAGAAACAATAAACCAATATTTATTATTGCATAGATGAGAGCTTGAAGAGGGTATTGATAATGTCATATCTCATCCCTCGAGAATAACTATCAAGGATAGGAAATTACGAGTAAGAATGATAGTGATGGATGTTATAGAAACCTTAGTAGTGGCATAGAATCTAACTAAAATAGTGATTATCTCATTATGCTTCAATGCACGGGTCATGAAAATGGAAATAAGACATTCAAAATATGAACCAATGAGATTGATTACAATAATATATATATATATATATATATATATATATATATATAAGCATTATAAAATATATTGGTCAAAGATAACTAATGGGTAGCCAAAAGCAAATTGATTGCTCGAGTCCTAGCATGGTAGGCCCACATCTTATGAGAAATCCTAAAATTCAACCATCAAGCTTATCTCATTCATCTACCTGAAAAAAACCAAAATATAAAATAAAATTAACATCTCATAAAATTAATTAAAGCTTATGAAAGAAATCCAAATATAAACAAAACTAGTACATAAGATGATGCTACATAAGATGATGCTTAAATGTGATGAGAACCATTAACACATCTTTCAATTCTATTTTTAAAATTATTATTATTTTCTATAAAAGATGATACATAGTATATTGAATATAAAAATATTATTCTTAATAAATTAAATTATATATATATATATATATATATATATATATATATATATATATATATATATTATATATATATATATATATATCATATTTTAATTATTTTAATAATGATAAAATATGATCCATGGGGTCTTGGATAGATGGTGATCGGGTGCTCTATTGAGGTACTGCTTGATTTGAAGTTAGTTGTTCAATTCCTTGCTCGATCGGGTTGATATATTGGCAATGATGACGATGTAGTCCTTCCAAGCTTACAAAAAAAAAAAAAAACAATGATAAAATATGAAGTCAATTATTTTTAAAAATTAAATTATTGAGCTACAATGTAAACTTATTAATTTTTTTATTATAATAAATATTATATTAAAAAATAATAATAGCTAAACATAAAATGTAGAATCTTCACTTATAAAATTGAGTTGAAGTCATCTATTGTAAAATAGTTATTAATTTTATATATTGCCTACAATATTCTCTTGACTGAAGTTAATTTTTTCGTTATTGAATGTATAGGTGTGAGTAGGTATATCATATATATGAAAACATTATACAACATAGAATCCAAAATGTTTCCTAAGATTTCTTCTAACTCGAGCCAAAACTTCCGCATTTTTCTCAAGCCCAGATGTTATAAAGGAGGAGGTCATCTTGCATAATAAAGATAATACTAGGTCAACCATATAAATTAAATGGCTCATAAATGCTGATAGGCATCAATCAATCATAAACATCAAAGCACTTACTAAAGGAAGATAAATTATAACTTTAATTTGAATTATTATTCTTCTCATTATTATTACTATTATTAATTATAAAAATGATTAATATATGAGTTAAACATATATATACATCTAAAAACATGTAACAAAATGATTAACCATGAAGATTAGTCTAACTTTACCATGGATATTCTTAATGTGTAAATAGACTTTATTACAATACCATGGACCAATACCATAGCATATTAAGAGCATGAGTAGGCCTAGTGGTTAAGAGCATGTGTTTCCTCCTCAAAGGTCACAAGTTCAAAACTAGAGGGGGGTAGAGTATGTCTTCCTCCATAGACTTAGCAGTGAAATTGTTGCACGGAGGTGGATCCTTCGTCCCACAAACAAGGGGGTCTCATACACCAATTTGGTGTCTAGGACCTTAAATTTGGATAACAATAATAAAAATGATAATAATAAAATTAATATCACATTCTCCTTTACCCCACAAACAAGGGCGTCTCATGCACCAATTTTGTGTCTCGGTCCTTAAAATTGGATAATAATAATAACAATGATAATAATAAAATTAATATCACATGCCCAATCCTTTGTACCACAAATAAGGGGGTCTCATACACCACTTTAGTCTATGGGACCTTAAAATTGGAGAAATATAAATATTCTTCTTTATCCTACCATACCTGCATGTAATGGAGATTAGGTAAATGAGGAATAAAAGAATTCATGTAAGTTAATATAAAACTGATGGTATGCATGAAACATGATGCAATAATAGCAATATAATATACAATGTGTCCCTTCATTAACAACTTTTATGCACTATAATTAGTGTTCGAAGGGTTAGAGGAATGAGCTTACACAATATTCATAGAGTTGATAGTTAGCATTAAAAAAAAAAATTATGACTCGACAAGTGTTACATAGAGCTCTTTGTTGACCCTCCTCCATAAAGGATGGCTAGAAACCCCCACCACCTTGGATAGAGTAAATCCAAAATATTTTAGCACCCCACTAGACTCAATGTATAAGGACAAAAGGTTATAGGAAGAAAAATCACACCTCGCATTCGGGGTGCCACTATCCTCAATGATAGTTGTAACCAAACTTGAAGACTCTCCACCTGCCATAGTAAGAACCCCACAAAGAAAAAATGGACAAACAATGCAAATTGAACCCAAAATATGTACTTGAAACACCAAGAGAAGTGGTCAAATGAGGTTCGAGTGACTAGCCAAAACCACAAAGGAATTTCACCACCTTTAACACTCACTCACCTAAAGACCTGACTCCTAGCAATTCCCTCATAGAACACAAGACTAAAACCCCTCGACATATTTGGCAGGAGAACTAGGGAATGCCATGTTGAAAGAATATAAGAATGAGGAAGGCATTCTGGAGATACCCAACCCCAGAAACTCACCCCTTGCAACCAAACTTCTGACCCTCTCTACGAGTGATACACTACATTCAAACACTCACAAATACCATGTCCTTGGATCGCATATGAAAATTATTATTTTTATTCTTAGAGTTGAGTAAACACCATTCTTCTTGTAGACATAGCAGAACATTTTTGTGTTCATCGAGCGAGAAACAAATGACTATTTCGAAAAGACACCTAACTCATCTAATGAAATTCCACACACCATATACTTCTCCTACACCTACCAAATCCCAAACACACACACTATTACTAAACCAATGATAGCTAAATAGAACAAGTTCTCTAGATCCTTCTGTGGGCGAGTGCTAGTGAAGCATCTACAACATTCTCTAGCAGAATTAATGATGTGTGGGAGGAGGGTTGTAAGCCATCTCCATAGTTGTGAATCCTTCATCAATCACTCCCATTGGGGAGAGTTTATCTTTCTACAAAATGTTATCCAATTGGTCAAAGTCCTTCAAGTCCATAGGAGGGGGCCATAGTGTAGCGAAAACTGGGTTGGACTTAAGATTCTCCCAATTCCTAAGTCATTCTGCAACCTGATTACATGGCCCTCTTAAATGTAAGGTAATAGCATAAAATAAAGAGACGATTAGGTCTAGGATTATGAAGGCTTATCTCTCTAATAACCAACATTTGATCACCTTGAATATATGGGCTCCATTAATCAACAACTTAATGACCTAAATAACCATTTGAGAGTCCCGAGTGACCTAGATCATTACCATGCCCAAGTGTTAGGTGAGTATCATACCCTTTTCTATTATTGGTGGTGACTCCACAGTTCCTTGATATTACAGGTTGTGTTACACAACCAAAGGCACATTCTCTAGGACATGGAGATAATGGAAATTTTCTTTAGCACATCCCTCACACAAGGCACACAATTTGGTGCTTTAATTAGTATATACACGTTTTGGACCTATAATGGCACTTGAACAACCTACTTAGAGAGATTCTCCTATATCACCATGAGAATAGGGAGAATGTCCTCTTCTTGATGGAATACATGTAACATGTGATGGGCCTATAGCACACGATGGAGCACAAAAGGAATCGCTTTAGCATCCCCCCTACTATTGGTCATTTACTATGCAACAATAAGTATGTGATGTACCTTACAATAATAGATTTAGACAACTATTCCTAGTCTCGTCACTACTATTATATACTTGGTTTTTTTGTTTTCTATTTTTTGTATTTTTGTCCTACCTTGGAGGCTTTTATATTAGTATATGTCTCATGTGTTTTGAAGTATTAAGTTGCATTTTATCTTCAACTTTTATTAAATGAAGAGAGTTTGGAATATTCACGAGTTTGAAGAGTGATTAGTGAAACTAAAACCTTCACTTCTTCCATATAATCTCTCAAACTTCCATATAATTTCTTGTTCAAAAGGTAATAGAAATACCTATTCCAACGGAAAATATTAATAATTGTATTTTACATCATATTTTTAAAGCAAACATATAATACAACCCATGTTTAACCATTTGAAATATTAATAATCTAAACTAACGTTTAAATTTTGCATATAACTTTTTTTATAAATAATTTTATTGAAATACAAAGCATTATGAGCCAATTTATAAGTGAATAAATTTATAAGTAAATAATACATTAATTGAAATTAACTTACTAATTATATAAATAAATTATAAATAAATTTATAATATACTATTTAATAAAAAAAATCAACATAAATAGAAAATAAATATTAAGAATAAAGAAATAATAAAATTAAAATATGACACATATATATCCTCTTTTATAAACTTTTCCTAAAAACTTAAAATGCTTATGAAAAATGTAGTGCGGATTATAGGTTTATTATTTCACTTCCATATAGATGTGCGAGGGATTTGAAGGTTAAATATTTATAGTAGATAAATCATATTAAAACCATTCTTTTTTTCATATGCTTTACTTAAAATTTTTAAATGCATATGAATATTTGAAGTGTGGGTTATATGCTTATTATTTCTCTTACATGAGACAAATTATGATTATTATTTAGTGAATGTTAAAGTTATTTTTTTTTTATATTTAAGAAAATATGGTAATTATATATATAAAAAGATAATAATTAATTTATTTAATATAAATTTATAATTTATATATAATATATATAGATTTGTTTTTTTATAGTATATTTTAATGGTTGTAAATCAATGTTTCTTATTTGAATAGTTTGCATTTGATTTAGATTTTTATCACTATAACCTCTAGATAATCATCTACACATTGTTAAAACATAATCCATAAACTAAAATAGAGAAATTTGGATACACAATCACATACTATCCATAAAACTAAATAAATTAAAATAAATAATAACAATTAAAATATCACAAATAATTCCAATACTTTAATATTATATTTTATAAAATATTTTAATCTATAATATTATTTTATAATTAAATATCTTACTCATATCCATCCCACCCTCTTTCATATATAGAATTAACTGTAGCAGATCCTTTGAAACCAATAGCCCAAACCTTCAATAACAAGATTAATTAATTTATACAATTAATTAATATAAATATATATAATTATATATATAAATATAATATTAATAATATAAAATTATCATTATTAGGCCAATAAGCCTCCCTATACACAAACAATCATCAACATTTTTACCCTGCTCCGTTCGACCATGTGAGATACTTTCAATCGTTGATTTGAAGTGTGATTGTTTTTTCCAAATATTAATTGGTTTTGCAATTTGCATACATACAACAATAAAATTGAAAACATTCCTATAAGAAATATATGATCTTAGAACTTTGTGTACTTGCAACAATAAATTTGGAAACATTCCTTTCATTCTCTGCCAGCATCGAATTCTCATATTAAAAATATATACACTTCACACACTGTAATTGGAAACAGTTATTACAGCACATCGCGCAAGATATTTCTTGACAAGGAGATCAAGGCATCACATTGGCAATACATGTCTCTATAAAAAGCCTCAAGCCGTGTGCATAACCATTCATTTATCTGTTAGAGAAAAGCCAAAGAAGTTATTATTATATTAGATTGAAAATGGCTTTTTCTTCGTTTGTTGTGATAACTTTATTTGTAATATCTCTTGTGTTTACAGCAGTGCCTTCTTTTCTGTTGCCAGATGTACTCTTCAATAGCATCCAGACCCTGATCTACCACCTAGGGAGGCGGCACAACTAGAGGATTCCCTTCCACCTTAAGAAATTGCAACTTTTCCAAGCGCCCAATAGACACAGGCAATGCAGTGATTTGATTGTAACTGATATTTAACTCGAGAGACGTGAGACCCCCAATCGAGAGACATCATATAGTTAAAATTTCTACTGAGATCCAGGTACTCGAGGTTCATCAAGTTCTCAAGATCTTCTGGAAGGCCTCCAAGTCTGTTCGTGTGGACATCCAGAAACCGGAGAGACATCATGTGGGAGGTGGAGTAGGGAAGATGTATGAGCTTGTTGGAATGAACACACAGCTTCCGGTGGTTCAGCAGTTCGAACCCCAGCCCCTTAGGCAGTCGTATGAGTTGGTTGAAATTGGCCATCAATTCTTCCAGTGAACTGAAATAAAAATTAAATGTCACCGGTCAAAAATCACAAAAAATGGCGGGAATTTGAGTGAAAAGAAATTACAAAGACAACTCTGAGATGCTTTGATTAGCCTACTCGCAGCTTTCATTGCTATCAGGAACCGCAGCAAGAGAATTCCCAGAAGCATTGAAAACCTTAAGATTCACAAGATGCCCAATGGAATCCGGTAGCGATGTAAGTTGGTTTGACTGAATGTCCAAAAGAGTAAGATTCCCGAGACTTGTCACAGAATCAGGCAAAACTTGCAATAAACAATTGAATCAGCGTCAGTTTGAGGTGAGAGATTCCGGCCAACTACTAATGAATAATAGACTTGAAACAATATACCTGTAAGTTATTATTAGAAAGGTCAAGCTTGACGAGTGTAGATGACAGTTTCGCTATTTCATGTCGAACACTGTGAAGGAGAAGCCCGCTAAGGTCGAGCTTATGAGAGGAGCTTTTATGAGAATCTTGATTTAACAGTGCTACAATTTGTTTTCCAGCCTCTTGAAATTCGGATGTGTGGCTATCCGAGAATTTTTGTGTTCTCCTTCACATTTTTCCCATTTATCATAGGATTCCCATAAATTTGGTACTGCTCCATTAGCTTTAGCACAACTTCATACGGAAGACACTATGATTCAACAATTTAATCACTTATGGACACTGATGGCTCATAAACAATCTGTTTGGTAATTTTATGTTTCCTTAATTTGTTTGTTTTTTGTAATTCATTCTTGAGATATATGGGGTGATCTAAGAAAAAATAATTTTTCTGTTTATAAAGCAGGTTAAACAGAGATATCTTGACTCTGGTAGCTTATTAGTTCTCTTTCTCTCTCAGGCAGTCTAATGTAAAGTTGTATCAAGCACTCTCATTGAAAGCTAAGATGGGTCTGGGTGGTGGAGCGCTCCATCAATGTGTCATGTTGCAGATTCATCAATGTGATGTACTGTGTTGTATTTTTTAATGTGTTTTAGAGGAGGATATAAACAATAGGAAAGTAAGTCTTATTACTATTTGGTGTCTGGTCTTTGTAATGATAAAGTTTTCCACAAACCAACTAATAGAAAAATTCAACAATTCCAATTTAATAATCCTACGGGCCTCTTTTTGTACCTTTTGAGACAATTGTTAATTTATATAAATGTATGCTAACGAATCTTCTATCATAATTTTTTCGTCGATCAAAAAACTTATTTTAATAAAATTATGTGATGAACTGTCAAAGGAAAAATGATATTGATATCGCCCTACCACGGAAATGAAATCCAAAATTATTTTAGAAGTATCCCAAAATACAAATTAAACTGTATCCCAAAATGATTTTAGAAGTATGCACTTTGTCAAACAATGCATGGGATTTATATGGCGATGGAAATTTTTAATTTCATTTGAAAAGCCCAGATGTATTCATCGCGAGCAAAAACAACAGAAGTTGGAGCTAAAGAAATCATCCTCCAGTCTTTGCTATCCAAATCCAGCACTATCCAATTTTGTTATTTTGTGATTAGGGTTTCGGAGTGCTATTATTTGTCTTTCTGGTCGTATAACTCTTGAAAGATCTTGTAGGAAGAGATCATTTGATGCCACGCTATGCATGTTTCCCCAGCTATCACTAGATCCAAGATTGGTAACCTAGAAAAAATATCATGTAGGATGGCTTCACGCTTCAGGGAGGTGTTCGAACATGCATGGTGTAGATTCATCATCTCCCAGTTTCTTGGGAGCATTATCTCGTATCAACATTGTGTTGTTGATTGCCTCGGTATTTGTAAATATTTTTCGCACCTGACATCCCATCATTACTCAGTTTTTTTATTTTCCCTTGGTTGTACAAGTCCTCATACTTAGTTCCTTCGTGATAAATCCCCATGATGGTATTACTGAACTTGGTAACTAAGACAAAGAATCAAACATTGAGTCACCAACAGACATCAATTTATGTATGTGACACTAACTCTGACTAAGAGCTCCACAATAGAAACAATTTCATTAAGTTCGGTATGGACAAAGAACAAAACAATGTTAATTTAATATCTTTGACTTGCTATTGTTCTTCATCTCCCTGTTTTGTGATTGTTTAAGGTGTGATTAAATATGATTATTGATGGTTTAAGGTGTTACTAAATGTGAACATGTCAATGATTGCATTATAGTGGTGGTGCTCATGTTTGAAGACCTATATGATAGAAAAGGTAGATTATTATAGGAAATCAATTTAAGAGTGCAATCTAAGCATATAGTTAGTAAGTTTATTTCCGTAGTTTTTTTAATAGAAATTTATTGTGGGAATGAAGTAGCTCTATACATTAAAAAAATGATTAAACAAATAACAAAAATATTTTACATAAGGTTTAAGTTTTTTTTAAATCAACCTTTTAAAATATATTTAAATGTGACATATAATATAATGAGAAATAATCCTCCTACTTTATAATATGTTATATATGTAAATTTACAACTACAAATTTGCTATAACAATTACCAAATTAATATATAACAGAAAAAGGGACGTAATACTACAAAAGCTAATCAAATGTATACAATAAAGAAATCTCATCAAATTTAAACTCTGAAAATGTAGAAAATTAGACTCACCCTTAATATTTCAACCATAAAAGGAACATAAGTTTTCAAGAACTTAAACATAAAATATATTAGATGAATTTCATAAATAAAATAAGAAATAATAAAAAAAAAAATTAACCTAAAAGTTACCTGTACATTTCAACAATTCAAAGAAAGAAACATAACATATTTCTGTATCATAAAACTTTAATATGTTTCAAGTATTCAAAGTTAAAATGTTTTTCATAAAATAGAAAATTAAAACCTAGATCTAGAGGTAATGAAACACATAAATGTTTCTAATTTATTTTTCTCATCATACTAATATATGCTAGTCGTAAAGTTATCATTCACGAAACCCTAGGCTCTGCGCCCTATGCGAATGCTCTGCCCTGTTCCATACATATCAACCTGTTCTCTCGCCTCCTCTGGACCGCTAGCACTCGATCCCCAGCACTCCTAGTGAGCTCTCAACAATGGATGTACCCGCGGGAGGGGTGGGATCTTCCCCCCCTCCTCCAAATGTCTCTACCTATGACATCCCCAGACCTGTAGCTTCTCTGTTCCGTCCAAGCGCCTTTTCAGGCACGGATTAGAGCTCAGTACCGACTGACAACAAAGCTAAACACTCAGCAGCACGTGAAAAGGCTACAAAAGATAAAGGTGTAAATCAAAAGTCTCCAACATTACAGCCAAAGGCGACCTCTGCTACATGCATTCCGAAAATTGCAGAAAGAATCAAAGTCGATCTTCCCAACCATCGAGTCAATAGCGAAATCCAATTCATGAAGGACCATGCACTGATAGGAAAATTTATTGGCTTCTGGCCAACTGAAAAAGCCCTACATGGTTGGATCGCTTCAAAGTGGAAGCCCAAAGGACAAGTTACTTTGCAGCTTGGCCCCAAAGGCTTATTCGCTGCAATTTTCCATTTTCTGGAGGACAAATCTCGCATATTTGAGGGCGGTCCATACTTCTTCAATTCCTCGGGTCTGTACCTTCAAGATTGGAAAGCTAGGTTCAACCCAGATACAAAAGATTTCAGTTGGGCTCCAGTGTGGATACGAATGTACTCCCTGCCCTCAGATTACTGGAAAGCGGAAACGTTAAAGGACATAGGCAATAGCCTGGGGGTTTTCAGCAAAGCTACAGAGGAAACCAAAAATCGAAGATATACCTCCTACGCAAGGATCTGCGTCCAGATGCATCTAACCAAAGCTCTTGCAGATTCGGTAAGTCTTTATCCTGATGATTTTGAGTGGATTCAACCATTATACTATGAGCATATTCCTTTTCATTGCCGCAAATGCCATGAACATGGCCATCTTTTCCGGGATTGTCCTCTGAATACCCAGCCCAAGACCCCTGCTAATGAGACGAGCAAATATTCTGAAGGTTTTACTAAAGTTCCTAACCGCCGCCGGCATGTAAAGAAAAATCCTGCAGTCCCTAATAGCCCCAAAAAGCCTGAAACCCATAGCAGATTCCTTATCCTTACTACTCAAGAATCCTCAGAAAAGCAAAGTGATGATCCTCAGGCAACCCTCGCTCCCCCCTCTTCCACCCAAAATATCAAATCTACTCTACCTCCCTCATCCTCTACTCCTTCCATCCTTCTAATCTCCTCTACCTCGGAGAAACCTGTTACAGAAATCGGCATGCAGCCTTCTGCAATGGAGCTTGATGCTGCTCTCACTCTAAGTCTACATGACAATATAATAGGGGAGGATCATAACACCCTTACAATAATGGATGAGGACCCACAGAATGTTAGCTTGGAAGGTCTAGATATCCTCAAATTGGAAACAACATGCAAGCAAAAAGAGTACAATTCAATACCACCATGGGAAATCGACAAGCTGGAAGGAGTTCTAACCAAAGCTTAGCATAATAAATGTCTAGGTATACAAGCTAAAAGTCCCTAGGATGGAAAGAAAATCCTAAAAGAAACGAAGAAAAGAGGGTGCAAAACAAATCTGCAAAGGACTATTATCATAGGAGAAATACTAATGGAATCTGGGAGATTCCCAAAGTTGACAAAGTTCTACAAACCCCAACTCCACTGTTCCTCATGAAGCTAATCTCCTGGAATGTGAGAGGGCTCAATAACCCCTCAAAACACAGAATTTTAAAAAAATTGATCTAGCAAGAAAAGCCTTCCTTAGTTTTTCTTCAAGAAAAAAAAGTAATAACGTGACTATGGAAAGAATCATTAATAAAGTGTGGTCAGGCAGCCGCTCAGTTTCAGTGGATGCCTCAGGAGCCTCCGGCGGGCTAGCAATCATGTGGAACCTGCAGATCCTCATGCTTCATGACTTTCATGCCACCCATTTCCTCATTCAAGCATCATTCCATCTCATCGAGACAAACATTCACAGTCTTCTCTCAAATGTTTACTTTCCGCAAGTCTTACAACAAAAACTGGCACTTCTGGATACACTCACAGTTCTTAATTCTAATAGACAGTTTCCCCTCTATATTAGTGGTGGCAACTACAATATTATAACAACTCTGGAGGAGAAAAACGGAGGTAGATCGAAGTTAGAAGGTGACAACATTGGTTTCAAAGAATTCATTCAAAGCAATCAACTCATGGACATTCAGACTTCAAATGGTATATACACCTGGACCAATAAATGTAGGGGAATCCAGAATATTGCCTCCAGGCTAGATCATTTCCTCATCTCGGACAACGCCATTCACTTGGGAGGGGATTTTCATGCTTCCATCTTGCCCCAGGGAGGATCAGATCATTGGCCCATTATGTTACAATGGTCACGGCCAGGTAAACAATGTAATCGGCCTTTTCGTTTTGAAGCCTTTTGGTTCTCAAACCCCAAATTCAAAGCAATGGTCAGTGCGGTGTGGAAATCCTATATCCCCCCTGAAGGAGCCAAAATGTTCCAATTCCAACAGAAAATAAAAAATCTTAAGCATGTTCTCAAAGTTTGGAATAGAACTCAATTTGGCAATATTCTAGAAAATCGAAAAAAGTTGGAGCAGCAAATGTGCTCACTTCAACAGACCATCATCCTGGAGGGAAGGACAGAAGTACTTGCGCATCAGGAGCAGATACTTTGGTCTGAAATTGAAGCTCTTAGGAAAGAAGAAGAAATCCTATGGCGCCAAAAGTCTAGAATCAAGTGGCTCAAGGAAGGGAGAAGAATACAAAATTCTTCCATCGAACCACCATTCAATGACGAATGCACAACAATATAGCCTTCATTAATAATCGTCAAGGGGAGAGATTAGAAGTGCATGAAGATATAGAAAAGGAATTCAAAGAGTACTTTCAAGAAACTCTCAAGGAACAACCAGGCAGCAGAGCAATGGTCATTTGAACTATTACAGAGCATATACCCAAAATTATAATGGAGGACCACAACAAAAAGCTGCTCCAACCCGTCTCAATGCAAGAAGTAGAAGACGCGATGGCCCAACTCAAGGATGGCAAGGCACCAGGTCTTGATGGCTTCACCACCAACTTCTTTCATAAGTTCTGGGAGCTCATCAACATAGACGTTTGGGAACTAGTGGAAGAATCAAGATCTATGCACTGGATTTTCCCCTCCCTAAATGCTACTTTCATAGCATTAGTTCCCAAAGGGGATGAATCAAATATGCCCGACAAATATAGGTCGATTGCATTATGCAATGTCATCTACAAACTCATCTCCAAAGTATTGGCGAACAGCCTCAAACCTCTACTCCCTCTTCTCATCTTGCCGGAGCAGACTGGATATGTCGAAGGGTGTCAGATAATGGACGGCATTATTCTTTCAAAAAAAGTGATCCACTCTCTGAAGCTACTCAAAAAGCCAAGTATGATTCTAAAGCTTGATCTCTCCAAAGATTTCGATAAACTTAGCTGGGAATATATTCATCAAATGTTATTGGCTTTTGGCTTCAATGCCACGTGGACAAGGTGGATAATGAATCTCATCACCTCTCCCTGTTTCTCGGTCTTTCTCAATGGCTCACCCTCTGCGTCCTTTCGCCCCTCTAGAGGTATTCGTCAAGGGGATCCCCTATCCCCCTTCCTTTTTGTCCTCATGGCAGAAGGGCTTAGTCGTCTACTTCACCATGCTATCTACTCTCATGCTCTAAGGGGTATCTCTCTACATGGTCTTCATTCTTTATCCCATCAATAGTTCGTAGATGATACAATGCTTTTTGGTCATCCCTCATCTCAAGAGGCAAACGCCTTCAAAGCCCTACTCTCTCTCTTCTCCGAAGCCATTGGAACCTCTATTAATGCCTCCAAATCCCAACTTTTATTTTTCAATACCCTAGTCACCACTCAAAAAAACATTGCTCGAATTTCGGGATTCTCCATAACAACGCTTCCCTCGAAATACTTAGGGGCTCCTATGCTAGACTCAGCCATTAAACATGCTTCCTAGAGGACGCTTCTTGACAAATTGGAAGCAAGACTTTCTTCCTGGACTTTCCGCTCACTCAACATAGCTGGAAGACTCATACTGATCAAATCTATTCTCCAAGCCATGCCTTTGTATCTTTTTTCCATTTTGGCAGCACTCAAATGGGTTCTCAAGGCAATTCGCAATCTTCAAAGAAGTTTTTTGTGGGGCTCCATGGGCCTCAATAGGAAATGGGCTCTTGTCAATTGGAAAGAAGTCTGCCAGCCAAAATCAGGTGGTGGGCTCGGATTAAGGGATCCTCTCCAAAGAAACAATACAATGGGAGCCCGGATATGGTGGAATTGGATTGCCAAACCACACATCCCCTGGGCACGGCTCTAGCAAGCAAAATATGTGCCAGGAAGTCATTGGGACGATCTCATAAGAATCAGCCCTACCATTCCAGGATCCATGATTTGGAACGCTGCCAAGCTTCACAACGCCTTCATACAAGAGCACAGCTTCTGGGAAATCCACTCAGGCACCACAGCTAAGTTCTGGGAGGACTCATGGCAGCAGCTCCTGAAACTAGCCTCTCTTTTCCACAAGCCAATCTGGCAGGTTTCTATGCAACAAGCCAATCTCACTTATGTTGGTCAATTCTAGCAGCAGCAACCATGTCAAGAATTTAAATTGTGGAAACCCGCTAACACTTGGCAGACCAATTGGCAAGGGGAAACCTACACAGAAATTGAACAGGAGTTAAATCACATAAGAACCAAGCACTCGAATCAGCTGGACAAACTGCGATAGGGACATACGCCAAAAGGCATGTTCACCACCAAGGAACCATACCAGTTGCGCTACTCTAACACTCATACAACAAAGGATCAGCTCTGGTATCAGGTTTGGCAACCAGGAATCTGACCTAAGGTTTCCACCTTTCTATGGATCTTAGGTAAGAGGTGTATCCTTACTTGGGACAATCTGCAAAAAAGGGGATTCATTGGACCATCGAGATGTCCCAATTGCAATCTCAACTCAGAAACCATCTTGCATCTCATGGAAACTTGTCCACTAGCTGCTCAGTTATGGGAGAAAATTGATCAACGTAATAGAAGATCCGGAAAATGGCAGGGGGACATAGCAGATACCATAAGAACATGGCCAAAGAACCCTTTCCATAGCCCTCTTCTAAACTCACTATGGAACCTTATCCCAGGCTTTCTCTATTGGATACTATGGAAGGAAAGGAACAACAGAGTTTTCAACAATAACAGTAGGCCAATAGAAATGCTATGGCTTCTCCTGAAGCAAAATCTCCAAGAAACTTTGGCTATTAGACATTGGCAAGACACAGATTTTCCAGACTCTCTTCAAGAGCGCCTCATCATGAAAGCTTGGAATCTCGATCTGTCCTGCTTGACCCATGTCAAATCCCTCCCCCAACCAGTTCTGCCTCTCCTCTCAAGTGGTCCCCTCCTGCCTCAAGCTCTTACAAATTGAACTTTGATGGGGCAGCCAAGGGCAATCCTGGGTCGGCTAGTTATGGAGGGGTCTTCAGGAATGAAATAGGAGCAGCATTGCATATCTACTATGGAACGATTGGCAAAGATACCAACAACGTTGCAGAATTGGAAGGTCTGCGGAAAGGGATTTGCATAGCAGATCAAAAAAACTTCTTCCTGCTAGAGGTAGAGGGTGACTCCCTTATCCTAATTACTGCAGCTACAAGGATTCAAGCAGGCACCTCGGTAGCTAAGATAACTTCCAATTGGAGGTTTCTCAGTAGATTAGAAACTCTGGAGGAAAGGCTCCGGTGCCCCCATAGCATCACATTCAGGCATGTAAGACGCATAGCCAATAAGGTAGCAGATAAATTGGCCAACCAAGGGGTCAACCAGCAGCTCCCTTCCTTCTCAGGTCCTCTTAGTGCCTCAGATGATGCACAACTCAAACATGAATGCACTTCTTTGGTGCAACAGGACTACTCGATCCCGGCTGCGGGTGTTTGACATGCGACAAGGTACGATGGCGGCGCGTCGACTGGGCAGGTGGCAGCCCAGTTGCGCCATTTGTTATGGCTATGGGAAGGCGAGTTGGACTTGCAGACCTACATTAAATGAAGCATTTACGACACCCATCAGGCTCCTGGTTCATAGCGCGATGGCGATCCGGCTATTCGTCACTCCTACAATTCCGCTCTAGGCCCTCAGCTCCGACATGGTTGCTGCTCTGGGCGACTCTCTATGCCACTCAGTCATCCTATCTTTGCTAGCTTGTCTCTTCTGCTCAACTTTGGCTCCAGAGGTTCACAGTGTCATTTGGTCTATGTTTCTGCCTCTCTCTACCCATCCACTCCTTAGTCACCTCCCTCTGTGCATTTACCTCTATTTCCGCCTCTCTTTGTGCATCTGTTCCTCACCCCTCTGTGCATTCGCCCCTCTATGTATCTGCCCCTCTGTGCAGTCGCCCTCCTGTGACTCGTCTTGGTTCATCACTATGCTGCGCGAAAGAATCAGACTAGTGAGTAGGCGAGGCAGCTCCTGAGGTCATGCCACCCATCAGCACTCTTGCACCACCTCAGACCCATCCTCGAACGCGCTGGAGTTTGGTCGTGCTAATCACCCGGCTACCAGAAGTGGCAGGTGAAGAGGTAGAGGGCGTGCAAGGAATGAAGTCTGTGAGCATAGTGCACATCCCACTGCCCGTTTCTGCATTCTGTCCTCCCTGGCGAACTCCTCCTTTATAGTATCGGCCATGATTGAAAAATGTGAGAATGCGGCTCATCTTGGGGCTCCGGCAGAGCAGAGGTGGGCCAATCCTAATGTCGACCAGCGCCAAGTCACAGGAGGCCCGTCTGCTATGAACCTGAAGCCAATGCAAGTCCAAGCGTGCCAGCAAGAGAAGCGGTCCATCCGTCAGACTCAAGTGACTCAGAGCAATTTGGGTGCAAGATAGTTGAGGAACAACCATCTACCTCAGTCGACAAATGAACCAGCCATCGCCTCAGTTTTTGTTCTGCAGCCGAGGTAGGAGTTCGCCTCCCTGAAGCTACTGTGTCAGTGCCTATTTCAGGTCTTTGTCAACTCCACTTGCTGGAGTCTGTTATTGTTTTGTTTATGTTGGAGTCTGATATAGTTCTGTTTATGCTGGAGTCCACAAAGTTTAACCTCGTAATGAATTGTTGCATGGTTAGTTTTGGAGTTTTTTTGGAAAGGTTAATGTTCCTGAAAGTAAACCACTCTAATGTAAGTCTATCGCTGGCTCCATAGTCAAGATGACAAGAATTACTCTGTCAAATGCCAACCTCATGGCAAGAATCTTCGAGGCTTGCCTCGCTATAACAATTTTTGTATAATAATAGGAGTAGACCAATTGAGAAAATATATATATATATGCTAGCCGTATGGATATTCAAAGGATTGGATTATATAATCAACATGTTTTAAAGGCATTTTGGACAATATTATAAATAAATAGGAAAAACTATTTCAACCCATGTTTAGCCATTTTTCAAATTAATTGCCTAAAATATATAGAACCCCTACATTTGATTTAATTCTTTAGGGTTGTTACCCTTCAGGCAATTATTTTTCTATTTCAGGTTCCTATAATCAAACAATACCCATTTACATAAACGTATGTTATTTTTTATACCCACTTTGTGTGAGGTTCTCCATTTTAATTCTTCCTTTGATTAGTTATTACAGTTCACCATATTGTTGCGACCAAGCCTTAATGTAGGTCCCAAGAATGAATTTCCATGTCCTTGGAGTTAGAATTAATTCATATAGGTTATAGTATAGGAAGTTAGGGTTTTTTGCACGCTCCATAATTCCATCTCAAACAAATGACCTAGGGAAAATCGTCGTAAAATTCTCTCTGACCATTGGAGTTGAATTTTGTAGAAAGTGAAGGAAATATCACACACTTTAGTTTTTCGGATACCATTTTTTGGGAGGAACCTCGAAACAATGACATGTGGAACTCCGTACAAGTTCGCTTTATCGAACTAGTCTATAATGAGGTCATCCTCGAAGATTTGGTATAACTCTTTCTTGAAGAATCAAATATTGGTATGATTTTGAGGGATACTACAAGATAAAATTTAAGATCTTCTAGATTCACAAATACAGAGATACAATAGGTGCAATATCTAGCTCCTAAAAGAAAAAAAAAGGTGTATATATTTTAAATTCTAGATAGCTTTTGTTTGAAAAATAGTTTGAAGTGATTCAAAGGGCATAGTTAAGCATAGATATCATTGTTTGATTTCAAAATTCCTCGAATTATCTTCTACGATAGATGAATAAGAGGAATAAATGCAACATGAGATATCAAAATTGCAAGATCAAGTGCAACAAATTTCACTGTCACAAAGAATAACCAAAAATGAACTCAAAGTCAATATTATTGGCTTGAAATCCAACATGGAAGAAATTATGAATGTGAAGATGGAAGGTTTGAAGGACGATTCAAAAAAATATTTCAAAAGGTACGTTGAAGCTTTGAAGGAATGTTTGACAAAATTGCTACAAGAAATGCTTCCTAGTGATGATAAGGTACTCAATGAAAATCATGATGAGGATAAAAGAAATAAAAATTATCATTTTAGAGACTCACATAGTGGGATTAAGACTAACCACATTCCAAATAGTGATATGAGGAATTTTTATGGCAAGGATCCAATGACATGGGTACTATAAATGGAGCAATTATTTGACCTAAATGATGTTTCAAACATACAAAAGGTACACATTGCATCTTTTTATTTATAAAAAAATAAACTAGCATGGTATCGATCTCTTTGTTCTTGTAAACCACTTGTCACTTGGTCAATTTTTAAGTAGAAATGATCACACATTATAAGGATACTAAGAGAAATACCTTCTTTAGCCAATTGATAAATCTCAAACAAAAGGGTTCAGTGGAGGAGCACATTGAGGAATTCCAAAATTTTAATATAAGGGTAAATTATATTCCAGAGGAAAATAAGGTTGATGTCTTCATAGATACTTTACTTGGAAAAAGGTTTATGCTTCACTTCGGTAAGAAAACAAGACAAGAGGCGGAGTTAGAGAAGGAAAAGGTCTTGATTCTTATCTAGGATAAAAAACAATTCACCTCATTCATTTCCAACACTCGAGCATCATATCCAAAATTGTACAAAAACTTGGGATTATTGGTGAAATCACATGGGACCCTAGTCGTCGACTCACTCATAGAGATCAAGTGTAGGGATTAGTTCAGGCAAGAGATTGAAGAGTACTTGCAACATTTGAGACAGATAGCCATCAAGTAAGATCTTGAAGTAAATCAACAGAAAAAGAAACATTACACTAGTGCCCCTCTCCAAATCAACATGATGGTGCTCCTACTCTAGAAGCGAACACAAATTGGTTCCAAGCCACTATACCCAGATTCCCTCGAGGTTAGAGTCTACTTCCAGCCTAACACCATCAGACAATTTAGGTATGACATCACACAGTACAAAGCTTGGAATCATTACGTAACTGAGAAACATTAAGTGGGAGTTGTTGAGCTATAGTTTCCCCAAACTCAAGCATAAATTTTTTGTGTTATTATTTTGTCTAGTTTCCTCTACAAAATTTTGTCTTATATGGGTACGAATAAATTGTAATATTATTTTGTAACTAATTTGTAAGTGAAATTCCAAGTGTCAATATTGGAATTGTGAAGAGTCACAATGTAATGAATATAATGACTAATTTTCTAAAGAAGTTGAAGATTCATGGGGGAAGTCCAAGAGCCACAAAGGGGAGTTGAAGAGTCACCGCCTCTTGTTATAAATATATCGTCATAACTCATGTAAGGGGATTTTGGGGAGCCGAGATTTTGTCTAGGCTTCAGCTTAGGATGAGGAGCTTGGGAGTTTGTGAGAGCCTTGGCTTCTCCATAGCATAGAGGGAATATATCTCTTTGGAGGAGTCAATGTTGGCTTCACATTCCATTATTGTAGCTAGTGGTACATCAATGGTATATGTATGATTAGAAATTTCACTTAATAAAAGCTCAGAGCTCGCACATTTTCATGCATGTGCTACGGATATATTAGGAATATTCTTGTTATGTTTGCAATGTACGTTATTTAACTTATGAGTTTATCAAACAATGTACATTATTTAACTTATGATTATGATTATAAACTATTTCATTTTCATTGGTATGAATCTTATTGAATTCATGTTGTTGTTTAATTCCATTTTTGTTAACTTATGAACTATTTCAAAGATTAGCTTATGATGTATGTATTCTCATGTGTTTGTTTCAAGCTACGTATTGTTACAGGCTTCTAAGGGACACACTCATCTTTACTTCCTTTGTTAAAAGCTCCATGCATTGCACTTGAATTTCTATAAATTCACACATTTGTTCCCACCAAAGTCACCATACACCACTCCATGTGTTATTGCAGCCAATGCACACCATTCAAACCCATTGCATCAACGACCGAGTGGTATTCTCAATGGGACTCCTCCACCACACTATGTGAGGTCTAATTGGGACTTCATATCTTGGAGATCCCCTAAATTTTGACAGGTCCAACACCATCAATAGATTGATTTATGGCGGTCATATTTAAACATATCCAATGAAATTTTTTAGATGGTGTGAAATTTTAGGTTTTATTACAAGCCAAGGAATTTCAGTAGGAATAGATGGCATTTTTCTTGAATATGTGATTCTAAGATTAATTGGGATTTGTTTCTCATTGTACAAAAAACAAACTTATTTGAAGAGAATAAATTTTCAAAATGGCAATCGACTTGATAAACTAGAAATTAAATGACTGTGAAGCTACACAAAGCATTCCCTTTGGAAAAATAAAAATTCATGTGAGAATATGTATATGTCACTAATGTGAATGCAATATACTATAACTCATATCATGCTTTAACAAGGGATGAGATGTTGAAGTGATTTTGGAGTAAAATCCTATCAATCCAGCATGATGTGGTTGATAAAAGATTTAAGGTGAGAAAGAGCATGATCACTGTCACAAAGACCAATGAGAAGGCCATCTCCACTAACGAATAACAAGAAATGTCGATGTTGACTACAAAAAAAATCAAGAAATAAATAATATTTGCAGAGAATAAGAGCATTACACTGAGA
Source organism: Pinus taeda (assembly GCA_000404065.3). Classification (NCBI taxonomy): domain Eukaryota; kingdom Viridiplantae; phylum Streptophyta; class Pinopsida; order Pinales; family Pinaceae; genus Pinus; species Pinus taeda. The sequence goes on from APFE030734167.1 coordinate 31,757, forward strand.
GACCACAACAAGATGTTCACGATACACACATAGATTGTGTTCTCTTTCTTGTTGTCGAGATCTTGTTGATGATACACTTAGAGAAATAAAGGAGCCTTGAATACCGCTGGAGTGACTTTTATCCTAAGCAATGGTTGACTCATTATCGCTTTCCTGGGAGGTATTTTTGTCACCAATTGCCGTCTCAAATCACAAAGTTTAATAGGAATTATATTGAAGGAATCAGGAACATGTAAACTATAGTTTAGTAAAATGAAATCAATTCAAGGAATCAATACTCTAAAAATCCCATATTTTTAAAATTACCTCGAGTGCAATTAATTTGTACCTATGGTATCTTGCTACATTTGCACTTACAATTTCACTTAAAAAAACATTATTGCATTCCCACATGTTGTAGTAGGCTTGTAAAATTTTCATGAGCATAGTAAAAATCCCCATAAGCAGAGCTACAAACTTCCATGGCTTTGACAAATACTGGTCTTTATATTCTTGGAATAATTTTGAAAGAGAATTTTCACATTTGATCATGAAGTGTCTCATACATACTAATAATGATTAAGAAAAGAAATAGCAAGCCAAATTTATTATTGCACAGATGAAAGTTTGAAGAGGGTATTGATAATATCATATCCCATCCCTCGAGAATAACTATCAAGGGTAGTAAATCATGATTAAGAATAATAATGATGGAAGTTACATAAACCTTAGTAGTGGCATAGAATGTGACTAAAAGAGTGGTTATCTCATTATGATTTAATGCACATTTCATGAAAATGAAAATAAGACATTCAAAATATGAACCGATGAGATGAATACAAATTAGTTTATATATATATATATATATATATATATATATATATATATATATATTATATATAATATATTTGTCAAATATCAACTAATAGTTAGCCAAAAGAAAAATAGTTAGCCAAAAGAAAATTGGTTGCTAGAGTCGTAACATGGTAGGCCCATGTCTTATGAGATATCCCAAGCTTTGATCATCAGTATTATCTCGTTCGCCTCATCAAAAGAAACCAAAATATAAAATAAAATTGACATTTCATAAAATTAATTAAAGCTTATGAAATAAATCCAAATATAAACAAAATTAGTTACATCATAAAATTAGTTAAATATTGTCAGGTTTTTAGCTACATAAGATGATGCTTAAATGTGATGAGAACTATTAACACATGTTTCAATTACTATTTTAAATTTATTATTATTTCTGTAAACATCATATATATATATATAATATATATATATATATATATATATATATATATATAATAAAATATGATCCACGAAGTCCCACGGGGTAGGCGAGTTGGTAATCACAATGCAATGAAGTTCACTAGAAAGGAGGGCTCCATACTGAAGGTCACAAGTTCAATTCCCCCAGACTAACCTAAAGTTGTGGAGAGGGGTGAACGCAATTTCCTAGGGCTTATAGTGGTAGCGGTCAGAATCGACCCCGTATAACGCAAGTTGTGAGGCTACTCCAATTGTCAATTTATCTGTAAGAAAAAACAAAAATATGATCCACAGGGTGTTGGATAGATGGAGATCAGGGGCTCTATTAAGGCACTCCTTGATGTGAACTCAACTATTCAGTTCCTTGCTCAATCTGGGTGATACATTGGCAATGATGACCATGTAGTCCTGCCAAGTTAAAAAGAAAATTGATAAAATATGAAGTCAAATATTTTAAAAATTAAATTATGAGCTACAATGTAAACTTATTAAAAAATATTTTGTTATTATCATAAATATACATAAGTTGAAGTCATTTATTACAAAATAAATATTGATTTTATACATCCCCTACAATATTCTCTTGACTGAAGTTAATCTTTTCATTATTGAATGTATAAGTGTGACTAGGTATATCATATATAGGAAAACGTTATACAACATACAATCCAAAATTATTCCTAAGATTTCTTTTAACTCGAGCCAAAACTTCAAAATTTTGCTCAAACTCGAATGTTATAAAGGAGGAGGTTATCTTGCATAATAAACATAATACTAGGTTGGCGTGGCAAATGCTCATAGCCATCAATCAATCATAAAAAACAAATTCCTCCGAGTCCAAGATAGTCATTTAGTTACTTTATTATATGTAGATATATAAAGTATTATACTATATAATGTTTCCTCCCTAGGCAAATTTAGTTGTTCCTCTAGCCGTGAGGCTGATTTTTCCCCTTATTTCACCTACCTCTCAGATCTACCTCTTCATCTTGTTGTGAATATGAACCACACTTGTTGGTTCCAAACGCATGCACCAAATATTCTGGATGTGATTTTTTCTAAAAAAAATTCATTGACAAGTTAAGGATCACACAAGCTTGAATTCAAATATCAAAACATTTATTAAAGGAAAATAGATTATAAATTTATTTTGAATTATTATTATTCTCATTATTATTACTATTTTTAATTATAAAAATAATTAATATATAATTTAAATATATATATACATTTAAAAACATATAACAAAATGATTAGCCATTAAGATTAGCCTAACTTTACCATGGATATTCTTAATGTGGAAATATGTTTTGTTACATTACCACATACCAACACCATAGCATATTAAGGGCATGTGTTTCCTCCTCATAGGTCACAGGTTCAAAACGAGGGTAGAGTATGACTTAGGAGCAATCACATGGTTGACCTTAAAATTGGATAATAATAATAACAATGATAATAATTAAATTAATATCACATGCCCAAACATCCTATAGAACTTGTTCATATGAAATATTCTTAATTAATTAATTTAATTAAAAGGTAAAGAGGGCATGCACTTGTTCCAATGAAATATTTTTAATTAATTAATTTAGTTAAAAGTAGATAAAGAGCATAGCTACTTTGCATATAAGTATCATTCTTTGGTTTGTGTATACTATTATTCATTGAGGTTAAGTTCCTACCATCTCCCTAACAATTATTGGCATTTAAATCAAATTTTGCAATTAAAATAGAACTAAAACTGGAAATATATTATAAAGTAATTTTACTTTTAATTATAAGATTAATTTGTTATGATTTGTTTGACTTAAAAGTTTTTGTTTTATTCTCATGGGTTCTTGACGGTTTTTCGATGTCACTCATGAAAACCACTAGAACCAGCATCATGGGATCATGGTTCGCATTCTTGCAGTCAAAATAAAATTAAAATTAAAAATATATTAAATTAAATGATAATCAAGTTTAACTAAAGTAAGTTATAAAATAAAATTGAACTATCAAAACTAAGCTAAAAATTAAATTAAACAATTACAAATTATAAACAAAATGAAAATTGAAGTAAAGAGTCACAATTTTTCCATTAACTAGTAAACCTCCCCATCTTAGCATCAGACCACAACTGTAAGGACCTGCGGTCCGGGTCACCTTCATTGTGTGAAGTGCGTGTGAGGAGCATGTGAAAAATGTGAAGTGAACGAGCCAAGGATGAATTTATAAGGTGTTGGGCAAGTTGAGGGGGCGGTCCCACGAGTTGGGCAGGCTGACCCTCCTCCTAGGCGAGACAACACATTGTGAGCGAGTCGGCTTGGGCTTTGGGCGTAGGTTGGCTAGGTGACACAACCCACCACTCACCCGTATATATTGGTGGAGCATTTGTGCAGAGGAACCATCATCATTCAATAAACACAAGTTTGATCAAAGGAGTTCTACAGTGTGCAGATGAGCCCACACGACGGGCAGAACTCGGGTGAGAAACTCTTGTAGAAAAGTCAGGTGAGAAACTCATGCAAAGAAGTCAGGTGAGAAACTCATGCAAGAAAATCGGGCGAGGTCGTCGAGCAGGAAACTCGGGTGAGGTCATTTGGCAAACCAGGTGAGTTCGTTCGGGCAGACTCGAGTGAAGTCGTCGAGCGACCTCAGTGAAGTCATTCAGGGGGACTCAGGTGAAGTCATCGGGCGATCTGGGTGAAGTCGTGTGGCAGCTCGGGTGAACGAGTTTGGGTGAATGAGTTTGGGTGAAGGCGTTTGGGTGATCTCGGGTGATTCATACGAAGGCAACTCAGGTGAGTCATGCGAAGGCAACTCAGGTGAGTCATGCGAAGGAGCAGGTGGACATGTGGATGGGTGACCGAGTGAGGGCACGTCGTGCACACGGAAATGAAGGTTGGATTGAAGGATCGTGCAGATGGACGACCCGAGTAGCGCATGTCGTGCATGACGAAATAGTGGAAACGGTGAAGTGCTGGAGTTGTGAATGGAGGTGTGACTCATGCGGAGGGTGCCTGTATGTGGCAACTTGGTTACGACAAGACGCGCCCAAGTTAGGCAAACAACACGATTGTGCAATGAGGTGAACGAAGGGTTGGTGAGTCATGCGGCGACCATGCAGAGGTGCCGACAAGATGGGCAATCGAGTTTGCCGAAAGTTGGAAATTTTGCTAAGTGTAAATTTGGGGTTTCCTAAGATTTAACATGTACTTATAAAATAAGATTATATATATACTGATTTTGGGAGACTCATATGGCAAGGAATTGCACCTCCCTTTATACTATTGTGCATTTCTATTTTATAATGTTGTTGATGATGAATGTGTATGGGTTTTCATCTGTATAAAGGACAAAGATAATACTTGGTAATGAAAAATAAAATAAGTATGAATGTTAGGCATAGTTACAATCATAAGTATTGGTGAAAAGAAAACGGCTGGTAGTGTTGCACCTTGCTATAGTTTGGTTGGAAGATTACTACCCGTGTAGGCCCATGAAAGGTGGTATCAGAGCTGGTGAAGTGCAAAGGGGATTTGTAGAAGAAGCTGATCCCACTATCACTTTGTGATAGATGGTATCAGAGCTAGTGAACTGAATCAAGGAGATAATTCTACAAAGACTGAAGACTTGAAAGGAAGTTCAAGTTTTTCAGGTGATAGGTGGAATATCAAGGTGATTCAGGTGAATGGTGAAACAGGTTTAGCAGAGGTGAAGCTTAGTGCTTGGGCTAAGCTAAACGACAAGGCATGGAAGTTTTAGAAGAATGCAAAGGGAAGATCTTACTTACCTTATACAGGTTGAAACAGGTGAAAGAAGAGAATCCTCGGATTTGAGAGAAACTTGAAGTCTTGGAAAGGAATGTTGAAGATGAACTTCTTCAACTTGGTTGGGCAATGGAGCAAGATGAAGTTGCAGATTGTGCTAACAAGGAAGAGGAAGTCATGATGATTGAGGATGTTGCGGATATGACCATGATGGAGGATGAATTTGAGATTGATCAAGTTGGACTAGGATCGTGCAGTTTGCATACATGGATGGATGAGGATACTCACATGGAGGAGCCTCATGATGATGAAGTAAGTATTGATACTTGTGTTTCAGTTGAGCATTTGGTAGATAAAACGTATGCAAGGAAGGGAAAAGTCAGTTTGCCGATGCAAGGGAACATCTTACCATGGATGTCTACAATGAGACCTTGTATGGAGAAGCAAGGATTATTGATTGTTACAGGACTTGTTGGAGTTGTTTGTGACCTTATGGTAGAAGGTGCAAAGGCCAGTGACAAGGGAGGAACATGATGATCATTGCGGAGGAATGGGTCATGCTTTAGCCACATGGAGGAATTGGCTAAATTCCCAGCATGACTCATGAACAGATTAGAGGAGGGCACACACTTGAGCATGGTGATACTTGGGTGGACTTCTGATGGCCGAGACCAAGAAAGGAAGTCTTGGTGGGACCTTCAGTGGGGAAGCTATGATGGAAGGGACTCGTGATGATGATGATATGGTTGGGTGACCGAGTTCACTAGACCGAAGATTTGTAGGCTTCGATGAGGATGACCGATTGTTGTGATGGGTCTACTTAGTTGGACAACATGGGCAACTTAGTCATGGACTTCAGGTTGGAGACATGGAGCATAGCAGTCTTATGCAAGGACATTATGTAGGAGCACTTATAGAGGTGTCACTTATGGACATCCAATGAGGAGTGCCAAGGCAGGGATGTTATGTAGGTAGATTTGCTGGTGTGACATGAAGATGTTTTACTTATGAGCCGATGGAGAGGTTATGCACTTGAGTACAACAAGGCCATGGACCTGCTTGGATTTGTGAGCATACTATGGAGAATTCCTACCACATGGAGACCTGAGACATCTTGCATAGACCTTTGGGCCAAGACCTGTATGCTAGCTGAGATGTTGATTGGAGATGACTCATGGAGCTCATGATGGCATGAGGTTGTGACTTTTGGGGACTTCATATATGGTGGACTTGGACGATCCGATGCATTGAGGAGCTAAGGTCAAAGACTTTGATGCAGGATGGGGTGCATACTTTCGAGTACATGTATGGGTGTGGCTTGGAAGAGTGACTTGATGAGGAGGATCAATATGAGACACTTTGGAGTGATGGAGTTACAACGATGATGATGCCTTGGTGGCAACACTTGGGCGTGGGTTGAGCCGAGACTTAACCACTTTTGACACATGGGAGCTAATTGATCTATGATCATGGGCAGCACATGGGAGATGAGACATGTGTATACTTGTTTCTATGGCAGACTTGAGGGATGGTACATTACAGATGTGATGGAGGTTGCTTCATGGACCTAGATGTGGCACATCAAGAGTCAGGGTTGATGAGATGATCTCTTCATATTGAGGAGATACACATATGGATGATGATGTTGGGATAGATGTGGCTGATTTCATGCAGCACATTGACACCAAACATCATGGATAGCATGTTGCAGATGAGATGGAGATTACTTCATGGACCTGGACATGGCTTACAGTTATATGGAGATGGATTCTTGATAGAGTTGATGATGTGACAGGATGTTCTGAGAAACCACTGGTGATGGCATGTGGATGGACATTCTTATGATTGGGGTGTGATAGTTGGACTAGCTACCCAACTAGTTCGAGTCATGAGGGCATGCAGTGTGCAGAGATGTGTTAGCATTTGTTGGAGTATCATGGCAGCAGTTCACATGATGACGATACATGATGAGGTCGTCATGATATGTTGCAGAAAGCATGTAGCTTAAGATGGAGGGGCCAACCTTCCACGATGGGAGCAGCATGTGGACATTGCGACGAGGTGGTTGATGATCATGGATTGAGGAGACTTTCCAATGTATGACATACCGGTGGAGTGTATGCCTTAGTATGGATATCTTGGTGACAAATGGTTACCGGAATGAGATATTGTTGAGGACGACAATGACTTCAGGTGGGGGAGGATGTAAGGACTTGCGGTCCGGGTCACCTTCACCATGCGAAGTGCATGCAAGGAGCATGTGAAAAATGCGAAGTGAATGAGCCAAGGATGAGTTTATAAGGTGTTGGGCGAGTTGAGGGGGCAGTCCCATGATTTGTGCGAGCCGACCCTCCTCCTGGGCGAGACAACACATTGTGAATGAGTCAGTTTGGGCATTGGGTGTAGGTTGGCCGAGTGACACAACCTGCCACTTGCTCATATATATTGGTGGAGCATTTGTGGAGATGAACCATCATCATTTGATCAACACAAGTTCGATCAAAAGAGTTCTGCGGTGTCCGAATGAGCCCGCACGACGGGAAGAACTCATGTGAGAAACTCGTGCAGAAAAATTGAGTGAGAAAATCATGCAGAGAAGTCGGGTGAGAAACTCGTGCAGGAAACTTGAGTGAGATCATCAGGCAAGAAACTCGGGTGAGGTCATTCGGGCGGATCGGGTGAGGTCATTTGGGCTGACTCGGGTGAAGTTGTCGGGAAACCCGAGTGAATTCGTTAAGACGAACTCGTGTGAAGTCATTGGCCGACCTAGGTGAAGTCATTTGGGTGAGTGAGTTCGAGTGAAGGCGTTCGGTTGAACTTGGGTGAGTCGTGCGAAGGCAACTTGGGTGAGTCGTGCAAAGGCGCAGGTGGATGTGCAGACAAGCGATTGGGCGAGGACACGCCATGCACGTCGAAACGAAGGTTGGAATGAAGGATCGTGCAGATGGGCAACCCAGGTAGGGTGCGTCGTACGCGACCAAACGGTGGAAATGGTGAAGTATTGGTGTTGTGAACAGAGGTGTGACTCGTGCGGAGGGCGCCCATGTGTGGCGACTTGGTTACGACAAGGTGTGCCCAAGTTGGGAAAACAACACGATCGCGCGACGAGGTGAACGAAGGGTTGGTGAGTCATGTGGTGACCATGCGGAGGTGCTGACATGCTCGGCAACTGAGTTTGCCGAAAGTTGGAAATTTGGCTAAGTATAAATTTGGGGTTTCCCAAGATTTAACTTGTACTTATAGAAGAAGACTATATATTGATTCGGGCATACTCATATTGCAGGGAGTTTCCCCTCCCTTTATGTTGTTGTGCATTTCTATTGTATAATGTTGTTGATGATGAATGTGTATGGGTTTTCATCTGTATAAAGGACAAAGATAATACTTGGTAACGAAAAATAAACTAAGTATGAATGTTAGGCATAGTCTACAATTGTAAGTATTGGTGAAAAGAAAACGGTTGGTAGTGGTGCACCTCGCTATAGTGTGGTTGGAAGATTACCGCCAGTATAAGGGCGTGACAACAACCACGAAACTCATCGATATTGTTATGGTACAAGGTTACCATCTTTCTTATATAATTATTTACAAACGTGTTATTCAATATTCATGCATATTTTGTTTTCCATTATTTGTGATTCACATTTGCATTCAAGTTTGTGTTTCATGTTCTTTTGATTTGAAACTTTGTTTTAGACACCCATGTGAAATAAATTGGGAATTTTGATGACTTGTAAAATATTCGAGTTTTGCAAATGCTTGAATACTACTTTGATGTTTTCAGTGAGAGAAAATGTTTGAATATTACTTTTTCTTTTTCTTTTTCTTTTTTTTTGGAGAAAAATTCAAACTTTTTATTAAACAGAAATGAAAAGTTACATACTATATGCAATTAAGCATTCATTTTAGCTGTATGATTGCACATCATAGAGCCCATAGGATGTAAATTATACAAACCTGTCAAAAAGAAAAAAGCAAAATGAGCTATCCCTGAAATTAGGAAAGCAAGAAGAAAAGAACCAAATAATCGAGCTGGCCTAAAGCAAGAAGAAAAGAACCAAATAATCGAGTTGGCCTAAACTTTCCTACCCTTCTTCTTCTCCACTCTTCGCCAACCACCAGCGTTGGGAGTGGAATCAATAGTGGCAAGTTGGTTTTCCATTGTGTTCATTGGTTGTTCCTTATCCAATTCTGATCCTTCAGAACCGTGAGTTTGTTTGATGCCACTTACTTCTAGTTGAAGTTCTTGTTCCTGTTCCAAATTGCTCTGCTTTTTTCCATTGTCCTAATATTTTTGTTCATCTTCTTCTACATTGTGTTGTACATTCTCTACTGTAGCTACTTTCATCACCAAGGGTTATATATTTTGCCATCCTTTCGGCTTCCTTTGCTGCTGCTTACTCCTATTGGGAATGGCGCGTGGGCATGCACTGTTCAAGTGACCTGTTTGTTGACATCCACGACATCGGAACGCTATGTTTTCATAGTCCAAGGGTTGTGTCCACTGTGTATTGTTGAAATTCAGGATTATACTTTCTGATAGGCCTTAGGTGAGGTCTACCTCAACACATATTCTGGGAAAAGTAAATATTCCCTTTATGTGTCTATCTGCATCGATCTTTATGTATTTGCCCAAGGTATTTCCAATAACGATTAAAACCTTTTGATGCCAGAAATATAAAGGGAGGTTATGCAACCTAACCCAGACTAGCATCTTTGATACCACCATTGTACTGGCATGGAAATCTTGAAACTATGGGGCGATGAACAGTGGAGCACTGCCCCAAAACCATAGCCCTCGGTTGAGAATAATGTCCATTTCCTCTTTTATGCGAAATCTTACTATGAAAAACCCTTTCGGGTATAAGTGGATTTTGCATTTTCTTGTCCACACGGTATGGATCCATTGATGCAATACATCATATTTGGGCCAAAAACCATTAAATCTGCAAATAACTGTTGTGTAGATTTGAGTATATAGCTTTTACCTCTGGTATATCAATGGTGAGAGATGGTCTCTCAGGTTTTTGTTCTACAATGTAAGGCCTTGGTGGCTCAGTGGCCGCTGTGGGATTGATTTTCCCTTTGCCCTTGATTGCATTGTTGAAAGACCCTATGTTCTTCGAGCTAGTTCCAGAGCATCCGCCCGGCAGAGGGAGGTTGATGATGATGGTTGAATCTCATGTTATGTTGTAGTCATGAAGAGTATGATTGTCCTGTAAATTGTGTCCCATATAAATCAGATTTTGTGCATGAACTGGTATGCCGAGGAAGCTTTGTATTTTAAATCGCAGATATCGTATTCTACAACCTTGCAATAGCCTTAGGTAGTGGTGCCTGCCATCCGGTGTTTTGCCAAGATTATAAGATGTGTCTCCGTCTGTGGCTGACCTCTTTCTGTTTGTTGAAAATATAATTTCACCGCGCAGTCAGCAGTCAACGCACGGAGAAAACCACTCAGGGCAAACCTAAAACCGCCAGTATGATATCGCACCACCCTTCGGCCTGAAGTGGTTTCCGGACATGGTGGTCCGATGCTGACAACTGTCCAACCATGACGTAAGCCTCAAGCACTTTTCGGAAGGTAACTTGTGGTCAACTCACCCCTTCCGATATCGTTTTCACCCGTCCGTTTACCTCCTGCAATCACGTCCGTTGATTTACCAAGTTGCACGATGGTTTAAAGTGCAGTCAAAAAGGGTGTTCCCATATGAAAGCTCCGCCATTGGATTAACGCTGAGTCTCTCCGTCGTCCGATCATGGGAAAGTACATACGGGCCTGATTTAAAATTAATACAGCTCGTGGACCATACGTTACTGCCCACACCTTATGATTAATTGCTGACATTGTTTTGGTAAAATTTTTAATATTTCATACAGCGAATTTAATAGGAGCATGGGCGAAATATAACATAGTTTTTTTTTTAATATATGTTTTATAAAAACGTTGACCCATTTTTCTTTATTATGTGTTATCCCACGGGGATTTAAAAAAAAGTTAATGTGTAATGTGTATTGCACATGGGGATAAAAAAAATTAGAGTCCGCAGCACCAGAATGTGAAAAACGCACACGGGGAGAATGAAATGAAAATTCACAGCAACGAAAAACATAGAGAGTTAATTTTGTATTGCAGGGGAGGAATGCACAGAAGTGCATAAATATTTTTGGGTTTGTAATGTAAAAGATTTTATGCAGCAGAGTAATTTTTGGTTTGTAATGTAAGAAGTAAAAAAAAATTGCACAGCAGTGCAGGAGGAGGAGAAGTAAATGAAACCAGTGGATAGTTTTGTTCAAACCATGTATTGTTTCACAGCAGTGAAAAGGTAAATCTGAACTCCCTGTAAATTTTGTTTTCACACAGCAGTGAAGGTAAATGAATTTACACACAGTGGTGGCAAAATTCATAGAGGCAGAGTAAGTTTTAGTGAAATGTTTGGTGAATCCTCTGAGTGAAAGAGGATGAATATGTAAGTGTTTTGTTTAATGAATAGAAATCATTTTATGGTGGTGAAATACTCTGTGTTCAGTAATTTTTTTTAAAGACTCCTCTGTGCAAAAAGATCCTGGTGTAAAGGAAACAGAGCATTGCCTCTGTGTTTTATATTTTGTGGTTTTGGTATTTTCCCATCCCAAACAACAGAAAAAAATTCCCAACAGTGGTATCAGAGCAGGTTTAGGCTCTTTGAAGTTCACAAAGAAGCTGAAGGGAGCAGTCTTTTAGTTACAACAGTCAGTTGTTTTTAAACACACAGTGAAGGATTTAAGAGCATAGCTGAGAATGCAAGGAATGGCTAGCACAAGCACTAGCATGGGTTTGTTTAACCCTCAATTCCCACAGTTTAATGGGACAAACTATGACTATTGGGCAATAACCATGAAAGCCCTGTTTGCATGTCAAGATTTATGGGAAATAGTTGTAGATGGTTTTGATGAACCAGCAAATGAGACTGAGTTTAACAGATTAACTCAAGGAGAGAAAGACCTATTGAAGAGCAATAGGAAGAAGGATGCAAAAGCCATTGTATTCTTGTATCAAGCATTAGACAAGAGTGTGTTTCCAAGGATAGCAGGAGATAAGACATCATCCAAAGAAGCATGGAAAACTCTCAAGACAGCCTACCAAGGCATGGAGAAAGTGAGGACAGCAAAACTACAGTTGCTGAGGAGATATTTTGAGAATCTGTGCATGAAGGAGTCAGACAATATTGACTCATTCTTCACACATGTAATTGGTTTGGTCACACAAATGAGGACTCATGGAGAAACCATTGAAGAAAGGAGGATTGTGGAGAAAATATTGAGGGTCTTACCCTCAAAGTTTGATGCTATTGTCACCACCATTGAAGAGACAAAGGATCTCTCAAACTTTTCAGTTGATGAGCTACATGCATCACTGATAACACATGGGCAGAGATTGAGTAGGAGTGAAAACTCATATCTAGAGCAAGCCTTTAAGACCCAGATGTCCTTTGGAAGAGGAAGAGGTCAAGGCAGAGGAAACAAGAGAGGAAGAGGCAGAAGCCAGAACATAGGTGGAAGGAATAGTCCAACAAATGCTCAAGGAAGAGGCAGCAACTCAAATAAGAACCAAGGCCAAGGCAGCAGCCAACCAAGAGAACAACATCATGCTCAAGGACAAAGGTATGAAAAATCCAATGTCCAATGCTATTATTGTAAAAAATATGGGCATTATGCCAGTGAATGTAGGAAGAAGCAGCATGATATGAGTAATAGAAAAAATGCAAATGTTACTAGAGAAAACATCAGCCAAAATAATGTGTTGTTAGCTTGTAACATGGCTGAAACAAACAGTGAAGACATATGGTTTTTAGACTCAGGTTGCATCAACCATATGATAGGAAATATAGCTCTCTTTTACGCCCTAGATAAAATTATGAAATCAGAAGTCACACTTAGAACTGATATCAAAATTTCTGTTATGGGAAAAGGGGAGGTAAAAATATTTACAAAGCAAGGAGAAAGGAAAACCATAGCATATGTCTATTATGTCCCCGGAATGAGATGTAACCTCTTGAGTATTGGACAGCTTGTTCATAAAGGTTACAATGTTTATTTTAAGAATGATGTGTGTACCATCATGGATATAGCACCCAGCAAACGATGCATTGCTGAAGTGAAGATGACAAGGAACAAGATGTTCCCTCTCAGGATCAGGGCAGATTTGAAAAACAAAAATGAAATTGCAGCAGTTACCCCAGAGGCCTTCCAAACTGTGCCAAAGGATGAAAATTGGTTGTGGCACTTGAGATTTGGACATCTCAATTTTGTAGGTCTAAAATTGTTAAGCAGAAAAGGAATGGTGAAAGGATTACCATTGATAGAGAAACCGGACAGCCTATGTGAAGGT
>APFE030734175.1:8523-27247 GCA_000404065.3 Pinus taeda
AAAGGAGGTTGCCCCCTCGAAGAGGCTGAATTCTAAGGCGTTGATCTATCTTTTCTATCTTTTCTTGAGCTGGTTTCATAACATGTCATTTACCTGCTAGCTGCATATACAGTCATTTTTTTGTCTTTAAGATTGCAAGCCTTTTTAGGGTTTCATTGTCATTTAGGTCTAGGGTTTCATTAGGGTTCCATCAAAACGTGTTTCAAAATGTCCAATAACAACCAGCAGGCACATGAGGAGGTTCCAGTCTTAATAAATTTCATAATCAAGTGTTCAAAGATGTGTTCTTCCTCAAAACTCTGTTTTGAGGAAAAACATAGTACTTTTACTTTTATTGTACAAAATCATGTAATTTTATTTCCCCCATATGTAAATCATTTCATCTGTAACCCTGGTCACTTTCCCTAGCCCCAGTAGCTCCAACCCCCTGCAAAACAAGCAAAACACAGGTCATTCAGTCCATCACAAGTTCTAATAAAGTGAAAAATCTCAAAACAGAGTAAAAAATAAAGTCATTTTCAAAACATTGTAAAAGTGGGTTTTGCAAACCAAAAATTTTAATGACTCCTTGTATATAAGTCATTTCTTCAATTGAAAAGCTCATTTGCACTCTTGGAAGCAAAGCAAAGCTGTGTGTAGAGTGAGCAAGAGAAAGTGGGAGAAATTTGCCAAAACAAAGAGGTGTGGCGCATTGGGCAACTGGCACGGTGCACATAACAGGCACGATGCAATGGGTTGTGATCTCCAGTTCAGATTTACACGGGCGCGACGCACATAACTGGCGCGGTGCGTTGGGTTTGATGTGCGGCGCATACAGCCAGCAAGACAAAAATCTTCCACAGCTCACTCCAAATTGCCAACACACTTGGATCTTCACTTGTGCAGGTAGGTTGAGCCTTTATCACTACTAGTGAAACAATTTTTTGTTCAATGTATGGTGGTTGTCTTGTGGTGATTGTTTAAAAAGAAATCAAACCCTATCTCTTGAAATATCTCAAAGGAAACTGTTGCCTAGGGTTTGAACTGTTTTTTTGGCCACCAAGTCCACCTTTCTACTCCCTCACTCCACTTTTCCTCATTTCCCTATTCCCTAAATTCACATACCCGTAAATTCACTAATCCCATACCCCAATTCCCATTTCCCAAAATCCCAAATACAAATTCCCAAACCCTAACCCTATACCAAAAGCTCCTAAATTACTCTCTAATTCCATGTTCCCTTCACTAAACCCTATCCCAAATAGTCCCTAAATTCCTCATTGTTTCCTCCCTCCACAGTCCTTTATCTCACTTTTCCCTTGGTGGAAAAAGTCAAAAACATCACAATCACGTACTTCTCATCAAGGTAGCTCCAAGACAGTTCATCCACTAGCAGAGATGGCATCTAATCCCTCATATGATTATGAAGAGGAGACACATAGTGACTCACCTACAGAGGTACATGCACCGAGGAGGCCTCATAGAGGTGGTAAACATATTCGAGAGGAACCAACCACTCTTGCTGAGTTACAGGCCTGCCCTCTTGCCATCAGTTGTTTCCAACACCAGTCCTGCTATGAATTTTGTGAGAAGTTTGCTAGTATTCAGTTTCATCATGAGTTGGCTCGTTTGTTTGTGTTGCATTTACATGATGGTCAAGCCACTCTAGCTGGTGTCACTTTCACATTAACACCAGAATCCATTTCACTAGCAACCGGTATTCCCCATATTGGAGAGCAATGGAAAAAGAGGCAGCAAATTGATCGGCAACATTATGAACCATACATCAAGCCCGGTTACTTGAGACAACTCAGGAGAGTTTTTCCTTTTCGGTACCTCAAAGATTCATATGCTCCTTTAATGAAATTGATCATGAAGTATTTCAGTTGTGAGGGCTGGTTCTCCTGTTTATATGCCTATCATATTAGGTTGCTGATGCATTTTACCAGGGTAAGGATGATGAACCTCCCATACATCATGTGCTGAAATAATCAGAAGATGACCACCCTAGTACAACAAAAAACTCCTCAGCAACAGTTCAACAGTATATATCATTTTGCTCTCATTAAAATTGTGGTCATCCATCAGCTTGGCTTGCAGGGCATCACTTGGGAGGACTTTATTTCTCGTGAGTTTTTCAGAGCTCCTCAGGGACCTTCAGAGGCTTTGCATGAGACAAGTGGACCTTCTTATCAGCATGAGGGGTCGTGAGACACAGACCGCTAGTATGTCGGTGTTTATCACTTATCAAAAGGGCATTAGATGGTTGTTCGCAGCAGCCAAGCGAGTATTATCTCCACCCAGGGTGGAAGGGGTCTCGATTTCATCATCAGCACCACAGGTTCAGGACAAAGGCAAGAGGCCATTGTAGGATGAGGGGCCTTCAGGTGAGCAGGACTTTATTCTCATTGAGGGTGATGATACAGATGTGGGCCCGCAAGGCACAAATGTCAAAGAAATCATCCAATACCAGCAGGAGAACATCAATGCCTTGTCCCTCAACTTGGAGAGGGCTAAGTGGATTATAAATTACTTGGAGCAAAGGAATAAGCAGCTTGAAGATCAGCAAGCGATCATGGAGTTGCAAAGCATTCAGGAGAATCGCCAAGCTGCCCAAAGGAGGAGGGTGGAATTCACTTCACTTGAGCAAGAGATCAATTCTGATCAGGAGTCATGGCTTGAAAGAGCCAATATCCACTTAGAGAGGTTTTTTGAAAAGGCCAACAAGAATAAGGCATTGTTGATACACATGGCATATCATTATATGGCGAGGAACACAATTTGCAAGGCGAGAATCAGGAGTTTAAAAGCAAAATTGAAGAAGGCATCAAAGAGGCAAAAGGAGCATGATCGACTTTAGATATTGGCTGAGGCTTCCTTGGCCCAACACAATGCTTTATGGAGAAGACTCAGCCCAAATTTCAAAAAATTTGGGGCACTTTTTGCATTTTGGAAAATTTTGGCACAAAAAACAGGAATTTTTGTCCTATGCGCCGCGCCATGTGGTGCTCGCTTTTGATAGGAGCCTATAAATCACAAAAACTTAGCATTTTTGGATTTGGCATGGAAACTTATGCTTGCATACCAATGGACAAGAAATTTGGACAGCTTTTGAGCCCTCAAAAAGGTCAAAAACACTCAAAAAATGACCTTATTGCCCCTATTTTGACACACAAGAAGCAGTGTTTGGAGAACTAAATTTGGGAGGGGCAAATGGAGGCCAAATGGAAAACTTCCACATGGGTTGGAAATTAGATAGGTAGACCTTTCCAACAAGCACACTTGGAGTGAATTTGGACATCGGGAAGGCCTCAAAAAGTGGGTCCAAACAGGCACTATGCATAGAGAATCAGGAGCGGCTCATAGAGGAAATTTGGCCCAGTTTGACCAGGAATGCTCTGTTTTTCGCCCAACTTTTACTAGTTTAAATTTTTCAACTTCTTAATGTCAAATTTGTGATGTAATTTCATGTAAATTTATGGATCATGATGTAAATATTTCAAATTTTCACTTAGAAAGGTAGATTCATCTGTTTAAAAGTTGTTTGAAACTGAATGAATCAGTTCCCTTGTTTCCAGAGGCATGCTGTTCCACTGCCTGATTTCTAGTTCCTAGTTTAGAATTAGTTGGAACAACTCCTAAACATGTGAGATCGATCCCTAGAGGTTAGGATGAGCTATTCTTGGTCTATATTATGTGTTTTTTCAGTCATTAGCATGGTTGGACTCTTGAGAAAGTAAGGAGTTTCATTCTACACTCATATCAATATTTTGGCTAAGGAATTGAGACCAGGGTTTGCAGTACTCTTTGGGATCCCTATGGCATTTGTTTTGGTATAGTGCTTTCTTATGTATTTGTGAATTTATTCATGTGTTATGTATGTCATTTTCTCTCTTACTTCTTGTCAGCTAAATCAAACAAGTGTAAGTAGAATACATTGAAATTGCAGTGCTCTACTTGAGGTTTGCTTTACTTTCTTGATGTTTTCAGCTGTTTGGAGAGGATCCATGGCTTCTCTTGCCCTCTTCAACTCCTCCTCTATCTAATCCATCCATCTCACTTGATTTAGAGTGCCAAATACAGTTGCCTACCTTGCCCCATTGAGATCCCTGCAAGACTGAGCCTCATTCCCTGCACCCAAGATCTTCCTTTCCCTTAGAGCCCACAAAAATATCATTTTGTTCAATCAAAATTTTTGCACCTATACCTAGCCTAATATCAGTAGCTATATCAGTCATCTCAAGCTCTTAGTGTTCATAATTTGCTGAGATTGACCCGAAGAGAGCCCTCTCCTAACCTGATAGGGCTAGCTACCAGGTTGAGCATGGTTTGATGTTGGCCTTAGATCCTACCTTTCTCAGCCTTAGGTAAATCTAGGCTCTAACACATTGAAATTATGTTTGAGCTTGAAAATCTTTGAATTTATTGATCCATATTGGGTAATGGATCATTGCCCTTTCAAGATCATTTTTTCAAGTTTCTGAAGCCTACACACAATCTTATTTCACCATTTTTCTTCCTGGCAGGAACTAGGTTTACTACCCAATCAGAGTATCTTAGGGGAACAATAATTTTTGCATCCAATAATTTCTTAAGCTCTTTTTCAATAATTGAAAGCAAAACTAGATTTATTCTTCTCAATTTCTGTTTGAAAGGTTTAGCTTCTGGCTTGAGAGGCATTTTATGTTAAATAAGAGTTGTGCCATAGGTTTTAAGTTCTTTGTATGACCATGCAAAGACATCTTTATAATGTTTAAGAATATTAACCTGTTTGTCTTTTGTTTCTTGAGGTAATGATGCTAAAATTTTCACATTTTGGATTTCCTCATTGGTTCCAATATCACAGTTTTCCACTTCCTCTTGTTATGAACTTGATAATGAAGTTTTTGAAACATAATTATTATCAAATAGTTCTTCAAGAGGAATTAATCCTTTTGGAATGTAATTATTAGGCAACTGAATTATATTATGATCAGCTATTTTATGATTTAATTGTGAAGTTTCATTTTCATCATTTGTCTTACTTTAATTGATTTGCTCTTCTTCAATTTGTAGAGATGAAAATTCATCAATTTCTTGCAAGAAATATTTGAATTGATTACCATATTCAAAAACTTGCCAATTTTTAAGGTTGCAAGGGATTTAAGGTCTGTACTTTACTTGAATTTGATATTGCAATTGCATAGGATCAATTTTGAAAGATATGGTAGAGACTGCTAAAGCATCTGCATAAATGTTTTCATCTCTAGGGATTGTTGTAATGTTAAAAGCTTTAAAATAATTATCCACAGACTCCCATACCTCATTTTGATAATATCTAAGCATAGGGTGCTTTTCTTGGCATATATTTCTAATTTGTCTCACAATTAGCTTTGAGTCACCAAATACACTTAAGTTTTGGACTTTTAAACTATTAGCGAACTCTAGTCCTAAAAGTAAGGCTTCATACTCTACTACATTGTTTGTAACATCAAAGCCTAACTTGAAAGATTGAGTTATAATTTCTTTGTCTGGAGAGAGAAGTACTATTCTTGCTCTAGCTCCATCTTTGGAAAAGGCTCCAACAAAGTACAACTTCCAAACATTAGTATTTATACGTTGGGGTTTATTTATAGTCTGTTCTATACTAAGTTGAGAATTTTGGAGATTATCAGTTGTTAAAGTAAAACATTAAAAATGCTAATAAACTACATAAATAGGATGGTTTATTGTTTTATCAACTTTGCAAAAAATATTAATAAATCTCACCTCTCTATATAATCTCAAATACTCCCCCCCCATAAACAGGAATTGTAGCAAAAAACATATCCATTTGTAGACTTCCCCCTATCTTGGAACAATGAGGTATGGATAATAACATCCCAAATTTTGGGGGAATATATGTAACAACAATATCTAGAACTACACCCTTAAGAGGGAACTGAGCAAGATTTACAACCATATCTTTGATCAATCCAAGACAAGGTACTTTCTTTGAGTAAAAGATATATATTATATATCTAATTATTTACTTTTATAATATAATATATTTTATATATATATTATATATATATATATATAATATATATATGTTTTATATATAAGTTCTTGTGATTTTAATTTTAGAATTAGGTCCATATTTCTTAGGCATTAGATTAAGAGAAGCCCCAGAATCTACATACAATTGCATAAGAGAAAATCATGAACTTTCAAAGTAACATAGAAAGGAAGGACATTTTCATCAATCATATTAGAACTAGGACCAAAAACCCCTTAAAGGTTTTCATCCTGGAAACTAATAACATCTCCCTCAACGCCAATACTTGAAGACTGAATCCATTTTGACAATTTATTCTTATAGCTCAAGTTTTTGGAGAGTTCAAATAATGAAATTGGAATATTAGCTCTTTATAATTCCTTTTCCACATTAAAAGTTGTTGGAACAATCTTTTCAAATGTATTTTTTTCATTTGGTTGATTTAATGGCCGAATTATTGTTGCTTGTGTTTCAACTGTTTTGATTGTAGGTTCATTAATAGTGACATTTTCAACTGGTCTACCAGGTCTTGGTCTTGGTCTCAAATCATATCCTCTATTTAATTCTGAAATAAGATATTCATAGAAGACCTGATATTTTGAAACTTTAGAAGCCTCCTGATTTTGGATTAAAGGATGATCATGAGAAACTGCAATTATAGCATTTTGTGATGATGGATCATCAAAATAATTAATATCATTTTGTAATTAAAGGACTAGTTTCTTCAGGTTCTCGATCATCAATCGAGATTGGATTTGTTGATCAGTATTAGGTATTTTCAAGATTTGAGGCTGAAAGGTCTCTTATATTAAATTTGAGGTCTCTTTGATGTTGGTGGAACTACTCTTGGTTATGCTTCCATTTTTGAAACTCTATTTGAAATATTTCTTAGTAGAGAATTAATTTCATCTATTTTATGATCTTCACTCTTAGAAGAAGTACATTCTTCCCTAGTTTTCATATTTCTCTCAACATTTTTTGCCTTTGCCCTGAGTTTAGTTGATGATGATCTATTAGCTTTGACTTCTATAGCATTGGTATACATGTCTGCTAAGGTGACAGATGTCCTAAGCATGAAAACAAAATCATCATCAAAGCCTTTAGAAAATAGCTTTGGTTGCAGCCACTAGTGGTTTACAGTCTGGTGGAATTTTGTTATAAATTTTATTGAATCTTTTCATGAAATTAGCCACGGGTTCACCAAGGTTTATTTTCACACCATCAAATTCTGTAAGATAATAAACATGATCCTTTTTAACTCCCCATTGGTCTTTAAATATAGTGATTAAATCATTCCATGTAGGAGTAAAATTAGATCACAATTGCCTAAACTAGATCCTAACTTTTCCTTCAAGATATTGAACAAATAATCTCATGTACACATATTTATGCTCTATGTTCATATTATCAGCAAAATCCAAAAAAGTAGCTAAATGATCCTCAACAGACAAACTGGTTTCCTGATTAAAACTAGGTAAGTTCTTTAGATATCCATCTAGAAAAATATTAGGCTGATTAAGAAGGACTAGGGCTGCATAACGAGCTCGAATGATGGTCGAAAACCAACCATTGGATTAGGTGGAGAGAATGGCGATGAAGATGAACTTTGAGGGGATGAAGAAAATGAAGATGAAGATGAACTTTTAGGCGATGAAGGGGGTGAAGATGATCAAGTAGAATATGTGGAAGTTTTCATTAGTGGGGATTGTAGAACAAACTAAATTCTGCACTTCAGGACCAAATGTTCCTTCACTATAAAATAAAGGATTTGTATAAACCGAGAAAGTATCTTCAAGTTTAGAAAAAGTAGATGGAAAGGTACGGACGAAAGAGGATATGAAATCACTTGGTTTTAATTCAGGTAATTTTGACCCTAATTTAGCTTATGATTTGGGAGACTCTAAAAGATTTTCAGGAATTTGATAAGATTCTAACTGATGAACAAGAAGACTTGATTGCAAATAAACTCCTTTGGATAAAATCTCTAACACTTTTGGTGGCATATCTAATAATTCAGGAGGAATTGAAATAGGGATAAAAGGATCTGTTTATGAAACAATTTCATGTGGAAGTGGAACAAAAGCATAAGTAGATTATTCAAATATTCATCTTAAAGAGGAAACCCTCACCACCCTATTTGAATCTAACAATGGAGAATAAAGATGAGGATTTGAGTGAGATATAGTGTGCTTGCGTGAAGCCAAATTTGTCTTGTGGAATTTCTAGGTGAAATATTTTAACCTACTAACCTTTTATTCACCATTAAAAGGAGAGCTTAATCGTTGTCCCAAGGAAAGATAATTCAAATTTTTCCGCTCACCGACAATGACTCCAATCTCATGTTGTACCCCCATGGATAATTCTAGGTTAAGAATTATGCTAGAGCATCTAAAATGTTTTGTTTGTTTTGGATTTTTGGATGACCAATGCTCTAAATTGTTAAAAAGTTGTAGACTCTTAATTATTTATGATATAATAAAAGGGTTGACGCTTCACCTCTAACAAAATTTAGCTTTGAAAAGATCTGCAAGGTTGAACTTAAGAAGATATATGATCTATTAAACCTGTAAAAAGAATATTTAACTAATCATATACAAGTGATGCGTGTAAAATCCTTTTACACCTAGAAAAAATATATTTAAAGCTTAAAGGGAAGTGACAATTAAATTTGCAGGGGGATTAATTAAAACAAAAAGTTCTAATTAACTAATATTTGTAATTGGTCATAACTTCATAGGGGCTTTGAGATAGATTTATTTCAATCTGATCTTACTTACATTTCCCAATAATTTCAAGCATATGAAGAAACAAAAAAATTGAAAACATAAGCCATAATGGAAGTACTCATAGGAACACAAGTTGTTTCAAGATGAATTTAAAATCCTTCTATTAATCTCAGAAAAAAAAAAAACTTTATAGGTTTAAAAGTCTACTTAATAATTTATCACAAGGGTTCAATGCTTCATATTTCAAGCTACAAAGTATTTATACAACTTTCTTCAAAATATCTTAATTTGAAGATGAAGATTTATTTACAAATATGTTTAAAACTAATTACAAAAACAGAACTACAAAATAGGAAAATTAAACTGCTTGGACATCTTTACACACAATTTGAGGCTTCTAGGGATGATTGAGGCTAAAAAAGTTGTTTTTATGTTGTCTTTCCTAATCATCTATCCTTTTTCTCCTAAAAATCTGCATCTTATTGCTGAAAAATTGGTGTCTATTGCTAGAAACCTGCTATTTGTTTAGTCAATGAGTTGAAATATCTTTTCCCATCTTTCTTCATCAGGAATGGAACATTTTCTTATTTTTCTATAAGTTTCATCCACTTCAATGTATTTATGAAGAATGGGTTTGAATATGAAAAAATGTTTGATTTCATGTTGGACTAATAAGTCAAAACTCAAACTTTCAATGAAATCCTTTCTTGAAATGATTCCCTTGATATTTGAAATTTTTTATTTACCTACAGCTAAAGAATGCAGTCTATGTTGGTATTCTTCAAGGGGAACCAGGCTATCTCCCATTCCTCTTAATCCTATAAGTTCTTTATGATGAACTACATTAAACATTTTGTGAAACATCTGAATACTAGCTTTTAGATTATGACATTTATGTTCTAATTGCAGCATTAGATTTCTCTTAGTATGTACCTTTCTGACTTCCAGAATGGTTTTAGTTTTGTCCTCAATGTTATCTCTTCCATCCTTCTCTTGCCTTTGAATTCAAAATTCTGATCAATGTTGTTGCATCTCCTAGTATATGACCCAGTTCTTTCTTTAATTCTACTATTACCTCCTATGACTCTTCTAATAATTGTTCCCACTCAAAGATGATTTGTATTGAAGGCCATAACCTAGTCATAGACTAATTCATAACTAGCTAGCTATTTTCTTTGGCTTGTGCAATGGTTTGAGCAATAGCAGACTCATTTTCAAGAGTCTCTATTCTCTTAGTCAGCCTATGACTCTTCCATAGCTCAGCCACATAAACATTATCAATTTTGATCTTTTGCTCTTGGAGATCATTGAGTTGATCCTTTAGCTTTTCAATTTCTTGATATTTTATAGATAAATCTCCCATTGCTTTAGATAAATAAACTGTTGAATCTATGGACTGTGTTTCCACTGTTATGACTATTGCAATATAAGTGGTTGATGTTGAAGTACCTACAATTGAAGTTTTTTCTATAGGAATATTTGCTGCTACACTGGCTTGATTTTGTTTCTCTTTCAATAATGTCTCTAGCTCCATCTCCATCTTCTCTATTTGTAAATTTTGTTCCAAAATAATCTTAAATATGATTTGTTTCTATTTCTCCAATTCACCAACTTCTTTGGTTCGTGGATCTTATGTTCTAGGGAGCTTTAGTTGTTTCCTTAATGATTGGGTATCAATATTTTTCCTCTTGATCGTTTCCTCAACAACTTTAACATTGCTGGGATGATATCCCAATTTGTTTACCATATATTCTAATGATTTTATCTTGGTATCCTTGGCTAGGGATGATATCTTTTATAACTTTAGTTGTGACTGAATATTATTCACTTAAAATTGCAACTTAGATTTTTCCATTACTGAGCTAGTGAAGGTGGAGTAAATCATTTCTCCAGCTTGCTTGTGTAGATCAATCTGGTCAATAGGATGAATCTATTTAGTATCAAAAGAAAAAATAAAACAATTGTAGTCTTCCATAGTCTTAGGAAAGGGAAATTTAAGCTCCAGGAGGGCCATTTTAAATTTTCCTTTCTCAGTATCTAGTGCAGAAAGAAGCTTGTGCTAGGAAGCTGAAGTTTGCCTCGAAAATTCAGAATAAGTGGTGGCCTTTAGTGCTTCATTTTTCTTCTTGGTTTCCCTATATCTATAAAATATACTTGGTTTTTTTGTAGTATGATTTAGCTCTCCTATCTGAGTTTTTTCTAATAGGTCTTAAGAGACTGAAGATACAGGAGAGATTAAGAAAATTTCCTCAATCCTTGGGAAAGTTGCAGCATGAGGACTTGTTAAAAACAATGTGGTATCTTCCTATGAACTCTCTTCCTTAAATGGCTCTTCAAGAGGATTCTTCTTCTTATTCTTCTTGTACATTATAATATTTGTGTCCAACATTTCTGAGAATGAAGGGGAAACATTTTCCCTTGTCCTCTTAGCATGATTTTCCTGTGTAACTTTAGTTGTGATGTTTTTGAAATGAAAGCCTACTCTTCTGCTTCCTGCAAGGTATTTTCCTGCCACTCCTCTTGATTCATATACTGTTCAATTTTTGGTATAGGAGTGTGTGCATAAGGAGTAGTTTTTTGTTCTACCCTTAGCTTAGAAAAATCCCCAAGGGATCATAAGACTAGGTAAAACTTAATTTGAACTTCATTTGTTTCAAAAGAAGATCTGTCTCCTTTGCTACTACTCTAGTATTAAAAATGAAGGGTCCAATCTAAGCCCTTAATTTGAATTGAGACTTCTTCTTGGTTGATACAAAGTGAAACTCATCCATGCTCATCATTTGCCTGATATACTCTAATGGAAAAATCCTTATTGGCACAAATTTAGGTAGTTTATATGGAGGAAGCTCACATCCATATACTCTGGTCTCTATGTAGTTTTGATACAAGTACCAATCTCCAGTCTTTGTTTTCTCATTGAGGTGAAGAATTCTTTTGATTTAAGGTGAAATCCTAGGAAAAACATCACTATTGAGCAAGCATGAAACCATATAGAGGAACTAATTGGTGTAATCACTGAAGGAAAATTCATTGGTGTTCTTTCTTACCAAGGAAGTCCAATATAAGAATTGACTGGTATTTAAATGCTCCTTCGATATAAAACTTCAAGAATTGATCACGAATAACCTCTCACAAAAATTCACTATAATTGAAAATAATTGAGGGTTTTTCACCTACTGAAAATACTAAAGTAGTCCTAGAATCAATTATGAGCTAAGATCTAGGTAATTCTGCATTTTCAAGTAAAAATATCTCAAAGATCTTAGCTCTTTGAGGGAAAGTGATATTTTTATATATTTTAATGAGGGAATCTACAGAAAAAGGGTGTAGAGGGGCAGAAGGTTTTACTTGAAGCATTTGGAAAATAGACTTAGGGGATACTATGAATAAAATATCATTGTTTTGAGCAATAATGGTTTTTTGACTTGGAATGTACCGAAAATGACACTAGACTACAAATTATGGAAAGGAATGAGTCTGAGGGAAGATGAATTGAGGGAGGGAGGAGTCCCATATGCTCCATTCCTCGGTTGCATTAGATAATTTTTGTTTGGCCCAATTGTGCAGCTCATAGAGATTGAACTCACATTGGGTCTAAGAAATTTTGTATTGTTGGTCGACAAAAGGTAATCTATCTAGGTCTCCAACAGGGGTAGCATTGGATTTTTTTCAATTACTTTAGTTTTTCCTTTAGAAGAGGACATAATGAAGATATAAGAAGATGAAGGACTATTTTTTTACCAGGTGGTTGGTTGGTTGGTGTAGTGAAGAGTCTTGTGTTTTTTTTATTTTGGTTGTGTTTTTTAGAGGTAAAACATGTATGTTTTATTTATGCAAGGGGATTAACTATTTGGAGGGATAATTGTTGATAGGAGCAGGTTTTTTATTGTGACAAGGAAACTATCATGGAGAAATGATAAAGTAATGGTTAATGAATGGGCGAATGGGAAGTTGGAAAATTGTGGAGGTGGAGAGCCTTTATTTTGGTGGGAGAGGGAAAGGTAGAAAAGTGGTTTTTGGGGGTGGATGGTAAATGGTTTTTTTGGGTTGGGGGGGTCCAAAATGCATGAGGGAAGGACAAATTGTTGGAAGAGGTAAATTAAATTAAACTTTTCAGAACCGTCCCCCTTTGTTAAACATCAAAAGAGGCGGGGGGGTGGTGGCGAAATGTTTCCCCAAACATTGATCTAGGTGGGAAACATCCCAATGGCCAATATCAATGCAATTTATTACAACATGGGACCGAGTTCAAATCACAATTTACAAAAGATTAAATTTAGCTGCTAATTAAGCTTAAATAAATTAAAAACTAAATAATAATCAATGACATTTATATTAGTGGGCCTTTACAATAGCTCTTGGTCTTTTCAGTGGTGTGACTGCGGATCTAGCTCCCACATCAGAGCTCCTTTTCCTGGTAATCTGCAATCAAAGGTATACATTGGTGCAACAAGTGAAAATGTTGATTTGCTGATTGTTGATCACGTTTCTTTTTTGAGCATTGTTCCTATGGATTTTCATGTGACTACAATTAAGCCCTCATATTGGAGCGCCTTTTCCCGATAGTTCGCAATTGGAGGTTTTAAAGTGTGCCAAGCTACAAAAATGTCGATATGTCTCATTCTCCAACTTGCAGACACTGATATACCTTTGCGTCCGACTTGCGAACTCCAATCACATGTAATCACTGCCATGTCACTAGTACGTGTCACCCTATCAATGGTGACACATGTCACTGTTTTTTGCATGGTATTTTATTTCTTTCTATTTTTGTTCTTTTATTTATTTTTATATCCCTTTTATTCATTTTCTATTTTTCTTTTTGTTTATATATATATAGAGAGAGAGATATAGTATATTATATATAGATATATATGTATGTATGTATATATATATATATTTTTCTTTTTCCTTTTTTCTACAAAAATAAAACATATAAATAAAAAGTAAGTTACGGTAGCGATGGAGAAAAATATCCTGAGGGTTTGAACACCTGCAGCGACGATAGGCTCTGTAAATCTGCTGCTCTCTGCAAACACTGACGGGTTCAGGTCCTTATCCTTCACGGACTTAGGGTACACACTCTCATGGAGCCCCAGTCGGGGGGAGGGGGGTTGATGAACCTCCCCCACAAAGCGACAATGAACAGTTCGAGAATTCGGCAGGGAAGGGAGCCACAAATCAGAATGGGGAAAACAATGTTCCGGAAAGCCAGCGAGTAAAACAAGGGGAAAATTCACCAGAAGTTCATTCTGCTACATGCAAACCAGTAGCCTCGGTTCGCCCAAGGGTTGAATTTCCAGGACATCGAATCAACGCGAGAATCCAGTTCATGAAAGATCATACTCTAATAGGGAAGTTCATTGGTCTGTGGCCAACCGAAAAAGCTTTAAGAAGCTGGATAAACGTGAAGTGGCACCCTAAGGGGCATATCACCTTGCAGCTGGGGTCGAAAGGATTTTTCACGGCTATCTTCAATTGCTTGGAGGACAGAAATAGGGTTCTTGACGGCGGACCTTACTTCTTCAATGCGGCTGGTTTGTTTCTCAAAGGATGGGTTGAGCGATTCAACCCAGATAAGGTGGACCTTAGCTGGGCTCCGGTGTGGATTCCCTTATACTCACTCCCCGTGGAATATTGGGAGGAAGACTCCCTGAAGGCGATAGGAAACACCCTGGGTGAGTTTGTCAAAACAGCAGAGGAAATGAAAACATGCAAATATACTTCTTATGCTAGAATCTGCGTATACATGAATCTCAATCAGGCTCTTCCAGATGTGGTAAGCATTTCTCACTTTGACATTGAATGGTTACAAAATATTGATTATGAACATGTGCCCTTTCGATGTCGAAGATGTCATGCCCTCGGGCATTTATTCATGGATTGCCCTTTAACAGAGAAACCCTCCCCTGCATCGGATCCGGAAGCCTCTGAAGAAGGTGGATTCATCAAGGTCACGAATCGCCGGAGAGCACACAAGAAACATGCTCCAAAACCAAAGGTAACGCAAACCAGCCAACCAGGGCTATCCACAAACAATAGTTTTGGTGCCCTAGCTAACCAGTCGAAAACACAAACGAATTTACTGGGGCCATAACCCATGAACGATGACCATCCAAAAAGAGGAAGACCCACAATGTCACAAGCAGATAGTCAAGGTAAGGAGGCTTCAACCTCAGACAAACAAAAAGAAATATTATGGAGTGCTCAAGCTATGTAACTGGAGAACCCAAACCTAGATGCTTGCTCAGAAGAGGAACCAATGGAAGAACAAGATTATTCTCAATTTATGGAGGAAGAAACAAAAACAATAGACATTGGGGATCTGGACCTTCCCGGTCTCGAAAAGGCCTGCACCACAAATAACTTCGACAACATTCCAGCAGGACAGCTTAAGAACCTGGAAGAAGTTTTATCTTGGGCGCAGAGGTAGAAATCTTTGGGTATACAGACAAGAGGCCCTTGGGATGGACGATTCATTGCCAAAGATATCAAAAAGCGAGGAAGGAAACCCATTCTTCAGAGAACAATCAAGGTTGGGCAAATCTTAGTGGAATCAGGCAGGTATGCCAAGCTAACTAAGTACTATCGTCTTGAAAACACTCTTTCTCAATGAAGCTAATCTCTTGGAATATCAGAGGGCTCAATGGCCCCAGGAAAACCCGAATCCTCAAAAACATGTTAAAGCAAGAAAACCCTCAGGTTCTATTCTTGCAAGAGACAAAGTGTGATTCCAATGCACTTGATAGACTTGCCGCTAAATTCTGGCCTAGAAGTCATAACATAGTAGTTGATGCAGATTGTGCCTCAGGAGGCCTAGCCATTATATGGGACTCCAGAGCCGCTGTGCTCAACAACTTTCATGCACACAGGAACTTCCTTCAAGCAACTTTTCATATTATAGGTACAAACCAACATGGACTTCTAACCAATGTTTATTTCCCACAGGAAACACATCGAAAAGCGGAGATCCTAAACTCCATCTTGGCTCTCAACCAGAATAGACCACTCCCACTATGGATCGCAGGAGGTGATTCAACATGGTCAGAAGAATGGATGAAAGAAGAGGAGGCAGATGCAGAAGTTCTCAAGAAGGATCGCTTTTGAAGGATTTCATCCAAAAAAACTGGCTTATCCACCTCCCTTCTAATAATGGAGTTTTCACTTGGAACAACAGACAAGCAGGGAGCCAGCAAATCACATCTCGGTTCGATAGGTTTCTACTCTCTGACAATGCTATTCATCTGGGGGATGATTTTGCGGCCTCCATCCTGCCCTTCACGGGTTCTGATCACTGGCCCATTTCACTTCACTGGTCTCGACCGTGAAACAACATCCGTAGGCCTTTCTGCTTTGAAGCCTTCTAGATGACCCATCCAGACTTTCACAAACTAATCAACACAGAATGGAAAAGCTTCCATCCACCTCCAGGCTCCAAAATGTTCCAATTCCAACAAAAACTTAAGCACCTAAAAGGTAAGATCAAGCACTGGAATCACACTTCATTCGGAAATATCTTTCAGGGGAAAGCCAACATTGAATTGGATATGAAGCAGCTACAGCAGAAGATCATCACTCTCGGCAGCTCAGAGGACCTAGCAGAACAGGAAAAAACCCTTGAATTGCAACTAGCAGAAAAGGAAAAGCAGGAAGAAACGTTGTGGAGGCAAAAATCAAGAATCAAGTGGCTCAAATATGGTGAGAAAAACAACAAATTCTTTCATAGCACCACAATCCAGCGTAGGATGCACAACAATATCACTCATATTCAAAATGAGCAAGGCATCAGAGTGGAAAAGCATGAAGATATAGAGGCTGAACTCTTAAATTATTTCAAGCACGTGCACAAAGAACCAAACATAGACCAATCTCAGGCCATTAAAAAAATTACAGGCAATATCCCCAAACTTATTTCAGAAGAGCATAATCAAATGCTCCTCAAGCTTATTGATCTTCAAGAAGTGGAAATAGCAGTGCGACAACTAAAAGCCGGCAAAGCCCCAAGATCGGATGGATTCACCTCTAACTTCTTCCACAACTTTTGGGACCTAATTAAGAATGAGGTATGGTAGGTGGTGGAAGAGTCTCGCTCTCTCCGATGGATGTTTCCAGGGATAAATGCTACATTCATAGCCCTGATACCCAAGGTGGAGAAGCCTTGCAGGCTGGACAAGTACAGGTCGATAGCCCTCTGCTACATAATTTATAAGATTGTCTCTAAAACTATAGCCTCTAGACTCAAGCTCCTGCTTCCACTTATTATCTCGCCTGAACAATCTGGATATGTTGAAGGAAGGCAGATCATGGATGGGATCATCCTTACTCATGAAATAATTCATTCCCTGAAGATCTCCAAGAAGCCAGGTATGCTACTCAAACTTGATCTTTCCAAAGCTTTTGACAGCCTAAGTTGGAATTATATTGAAAAGACTCTTATAGCATTTGGTTTTGATGATTCCTGGGTCCGATGGATTATGAGCCTCATCTCATCCTCTTTCTTCTCTATTCTAATTAATGGCATACCCACTGAGACCTTTCACCCTACCCGTGGTATTAGGCAAGGCGATCCCCTCTCCCCATTCCTGTTTATCATTATGGCGGAAGGTCTAGGGCGAAGTATTAAACATGCTCAGCAAGATGCCCGTCTCAAAGGCCTCTCCTTTCACAACTCCCCTATTTTTACCCATCAACAATTTGTGGATGACAATATGCTTTACGGGCACCCCTCAGTCCAAGAGGCCAGACAACTTAAAACTCTTTTAACAGACTTTTCAGAAGCCTCCAGTGCCTCAATAAATCACTCCAAATCTCAAATCTTCTTCTTTCATACTCCCTCTATTATCCAGTCAGCCATCTTACGCATCCTAAGCTTCTCCTCTACCAAACTCCCCTCCTCATATCTAGGAGCCCCACTCATAGCCTCCGGCTTAAAGCACTCTTCCTAGAGAACCCTCCTAGATAATCTGGAAGCGCGGCTCTCCTCTTGGACTCACAGATCTCTTAACATGGCTAGCCGTCTTATTCTGATTAAAGTTGTCCTTCAAGCCATGCCCTTATACCTTTTTTCCATCCTTGCGGCTCCCAAATGGGTTCTCAAAGAACTCAAAACTCTCCAAAGAGCGTTTCTCTGGGGTAGCAGTGGACTTCAACGCAAATGGGCTCTTGTCAAATGGGAGACCGCTTGCCTTCCAAAGAAAGGAGGTGGCATTGGATTAAGAGACCCCACTCATATCAATGCTGTCATGGGGGCTCGAATCTGGTGGAAATGGCTTTCGGGCCCTCCCACTCCTCGGGCCCTATTATGGACAACCAAATATGTGGGAAATTGTCCAAGGGAGGAACTCATCAGAATATCAGAGACTAGTAATGGCTCAATCATATGGAACTCAGCAAAACAGCACAAGAACCTCATACAGCAACACAGTTTTTGGGAAGTGAAGAATGGTGATCAGGCCAGATTTTGAGACGACTCTTGGAAACAACTGCCTAAACTCAGGGACCTTTTCCCACCTAATGTTCCCCTAGAACAGGATTTGCACCCCCAATACATAGTGAGGAATTTTTGGCGCAATACCTCTCAGCAAGACTACAGAGAATGGCTCAAGGCGACTCAGGTCATAGCACAGGGGACGAGGCAAGATCAGCAAACTCTAGATACAAAATTAACAAAAAGGAAAATACAGTACTCTGAGGAGAAAGACATTCTCAGATGGGGATATGAAGAAAGAGGAATCTACTCCACTAGAGAAGCATATAATATACTTGTCAAAGATCAAATAAGGATCGATCAGCTATGGAGTAAAATATGGGATCCATCCATCTGGCCGAAAGTATCTACCTTTATTTGGCTCCTCTGTCATAAGAGGATTCTCACATGGAATAATCTGAGAAAAAGAAATTTCAGTGGCCCCTCCATATGCCTCAACTGAAAAAAAGAAGAGGAAACCGTTGAACACCTCATGTATTACTGTCCATTGGCCTACAAGCTCTGGAAAAAAATAAA
>APFE030734179.1:20513-50078 GCA_000404065.3 Pinus taeda
CCGACCATCACACCCTACAGAGGAGCCATTCAGTATGCATCACACCTTGTACACTGGGAAGGTGATATGCATCGCACCCTTTGCACTGGGTTTTCGCTATGGTCCAATTTTGACCATTTATGACCAGTTTTCAGTGGAGAACTTCTGGGAGATGATGTAATCAGCTGACCTTGTTCCTTTAGGCAGTGAAGCAACACTTTTAGGGACTTAGGAGCCCTCAGTTTATGGACATTTATGATTGGGGTTGAAGTGCCCAAAAATTTCTATAACACTATGGTCATGGGTTGCCTATGATGAAATCACAAATGATAGTTATATATTTCTTGAGCCACATAGTTGTTTTGATGAGACTAATCAAATTTATGGATGATTCTTTTTTATGATGCATATAGTACATATGGTATGTTGCTTACATGGTGATCTTCATAAGTTCAAGGAGAAAAACAAAGCTTGAGTACACAACTTCATTATTTGATGATGAGAAGTGTCACTCATTACTTTTGTGTTGTTGTGATCATGCCATCAAAGATGCATAAATTTCATATGGTGTAGTTATGGATGAGGATTCACATAGTTCTTGGATCTTACATGGTATATTGTTTGAGGATTGTTGATTTTGATGGTATCAAGAAAGTTTGACAAATGATTGTGAGCTCATGGTTTGTTTTTCTCATTGATGAGAAGCTAGATACATATTTCTATCTCTATGATGGATACATTATAGATAAGGATCACATGGATGATTACTTAAGTTGCATATTGGTAAATGACGTTGATATAAAAGATCTTCTTGTATGAAGAATATTGGCCAAGAGAATGGTGTTATTGCAGGTTTCCTGAATACATGGCTATTTGGAGACATGGATTACTTAGTCACATAATGGTGATGATAAGGAATGATGAATAATTCTTCCTATCTTACTTTATGATGATAGGCTTGGTTCTCACTTATCATATGTGGGATGTTAGAAAACTCCCTAGTGATGATACAAGTTTGATATATTGAGGGTTGTTGTGGAAATAATATGTATTTCCTTCTACGATGATTTGATGATGATGTTGTGGTCATAGAGGATGAATATGGTTCTTTCACATGTATATGATATGATGTGAATGGTTTTGTGAAGATATAGGAATTACTTCTTGGAAATATGGCATATGCTTAGTTGATTCATGAAAGGCTATGTTTTCGATGAACATAGATTAAAGCTTTTTTTACTAAGGAAAAAGAGAAAGTTGATATTGATAAGGTCAAGAGGATGAGTTGATAGTAGATATATATGAAAATATATATGAAACATACTTAGTCATAGGTTGATGATACTAAAAATACATTGTCTTATCTTGTGAATTGATGATGGACATATATAGGTTATTCTTGATCCTACTGACAAATGCTTTTGGTGTAGATCATATATGGTCTATGATAGTTGCTGATAACTCTCATGGTCCTGTTTAAGTATTTGGTATTTCTTGTAAAGTTCATATAAAGACATTTGATGTACTCATTGTAAAATTCAACCATGTATGAACTATTGTGGTTAAGTCCTTTTGGACATATGATAAATTTTGAAACCCCACTATATTTGGGAAGTTGATGTAATATTGATGTCAAATGTGCAAATCCATTGTGATTGGGTGATTGATGTAAGTTTTTTGGTGATAGGACAATTTCTATGAGTCATAGAGTCATTATACATCCTTAAGACATTTCGGCATGTACTCTGGGGGAGCATGATCAGAGAATTCAACATGTGATCAGGGGGAACATGGTAAGAGAATTCATCAATTCAGATATGAAAGTCTTCATTCAACATTGGTCGACCCTTTTCCCTTGATGTCAAAGGGGGAGAGTAGCTTGGTGTTTGGGTTGGTGTTTGGAGAGTAGCTTGATGTTTTGAAAATCT
This sequence comes from Pinus taeda, assembly GCA_000404065.3. Classification (NCBI taxonomy): domain Eukaryota; kingdom Viridiplantae; phylum Streptophyta; class Pinopsida; order Pinales; family Pinaceae; genus Pinus; species Pinus taeda. Next base: position 22,421 of record APFE030734179.1, read on the forward strand.
TGGTGCTTGGCTTGATGTATTTATAGATTGTGGTGAAAAAACACCAAAGTGGTTGCCATCAAGTCCAAAGAGGTAGATTGTTGGAATTATGAATTAGGTGTTGTCCTTCATGGAAACCTGCCTGATGATTTGTCCTTGATAAAAACCTATTTGATGAATGGAAATCTACTTGATAAGTTGTCTCTTAGTAAAAATATACATGTTAAAGGTATAAACAAGATGAGTTTACAAATGTGGTAGAGTGTTTTCAAAAATGCATGGAAGTTTAGAGGTAGAGGAATAATAAAGTTGGAAGTTCAAGAACTATGCATGGGTTTGTCAAGGGCAAGTCATGTATTCACGCGAGTTTAAAGAAGCAAAGACGCGTACAATTTCTGCACCATGGTATTCTAAATACCAAAGGTACTTAGCATGGTATTGACTTGTGGTATTGAGCCCAACAACAGTTGTTTTGATCCCCTCTAAGAAAACCACTGGCTAGAGTATGGATTTGACCTATGGTATTGAAAAAGGCTAAACTATATAAGGTGGTGAAGGTTAAGTGTTTAAAGGGTGCAAGTGATGGAAATCTTATGAATAGTTAGATCTAAAGAAAATGTTCATGTTATGGGATTTTAATGCTTTGCTTGATCTAAACTAAGTATTCACCTGAGATTTTGATGATGGATAAGATCCAATAGATCTGAAATAATTATGCACTGATGAATACAATGATGGATCAGGATCATGAGACCTGAAATGAATTTTCATTATATGATATGCTCATGGATTGACTATATCTAATTACTAACACATGTTTTATCTCTGAACATTATGATCTAGGTCTTTTTAAAGTTCTGAAGAGCTACACAATTTTAGGTCAAAATTTGCAGATTTATATGATGGTTGGTCTTGGGAAAAGTGTGTATACACACGGGTTCTCTTCTTCCAACCCGCGTTTATAAAGTAAGAGTTTATGTTCATAAATGACTAATGAACTTGATCAATGTAGTTGTTTCTTTGTTGTCTGCCAATGATGTCCTCATATTGATTTGGGTTGAGTGATAATGTCTGAAGTAGAACTGATTGAATGATGAAGTTGAATTTGTTTACATGTTGATTGGTTGATAAGATTATAGATGTTGTTGACCGTATGAGGGTTTTGTAAGCTAGCAGAAGATTCATAATATATCTGGTCAACTTTGTGTCTGATTCATAATTCCAAGTTTTCAGTTTTCAATTTTCAGTATATTAAGATATGTACGCAGTTTTCTCTACATAAAAGTGAGTATACACACGGGTTTCCTTAAGTGAAGTAGTGTATACATTTTGGCATTTGAATGATGAGGGTTGCAGTTGATTTTGTGTGTTGATGCAATATATTGGGTTTTGTTCTGTGTATTGGCTACAGTGATCTGACTATTCCAGTTGATTGGCTGAGGTTTGATTGGGTTTCAGTGATTTGTTGATTCAGTTGTATTACAATGATGAGTTATGATTTATTTATTGGTATTGAGCTTAAGTGTTGATATTGGATCCAGTGTGAAAATTTATGAAATGTGGTCCATGGCTGTTGCTGAGGATTGGAGCCTTCAGTGAGGAAGTCGAAGCTTCTTGCCAGTAGTAGCTGGTAATTAGATCAGAGGGTTGGAGTTGGAAAACAAATGAAGGTTGTAGCCTTCTGCAGGTGGCTGCCTATGTACTAATATGAGTTTGCACCAGTACAACATTCTAAAAATATTTTTATTTATACTAAAAGAAGACAAAGATGACAACGGGAGGTGGTTTTTTCCCACATTGGGTTTCCACTTTAAATATTGGTGTTCATATGTGTTTCTTATGTGTGATGGTTTATTTTGTTCTTACAACACATGGTTACTATCTATCTAATGTTTAATAAATTATTGATGCACTAGCTAAAGAAAAACATATGATGAATTAACTAAAACATAAGTTTACTAGATGTATGCTAGTTGTCTTAAAAACAATCACGTACACATGCGGGTTCCTTTTAGTAAAGTCACATATAGAAATAAAAAGATTAAATGAAAAAGTTATTGATTTGAAAATATTGATTCACCCCCCCTTTCAGTATTTTTCCCAACATCCTTGTCCCTTGATGAGCTTTGTGGGACTTGCCTCCATGTCATACCCTTGGATTCTTGCTATCCACTTACCCCTTTTACCCTCATTGTCTCCTTGTACTAGGATGCCCTTTACCGCTGTTGTTGGGATATAAGCCATGATGCTCGAATATAATGCATAGAATCCGAAGGCCTTCAGAGCTTTGACTAAAGCGTATGCTTGTTTTCCCAATATATTATATTTTAGTTCCGCATCCCACATCACCCAGCTTAAAAAGGCTATGGGATGCTCATGGCCTTCCTTATTTTTCTGAAGTAATACAACAACGATAGTATGGGGGGGAGGAAAAATAAAATATATAAAACAACCTTGAATAGGCTGAGATGATCAGCACTTGACCCTCTACAAAAGCTCTTTTGATTCTAGAGAAGCATTCTTAGGAATATGGGCCCCACTTTACCTCATTTTCCTTTTTAAAAAATTTTGTAATGCTTTTCACCATTTTCGCATAGTTAGGCACAAACCTTCTTAAGAAATTAACCCTCCCTAAGAATATTTGGACCTCTTTCTTATTCCTTGGTAGGGAAACATGATTGATCACATCCACTCACTTAGGATCGATCCTAACCCCTTCCTGCATTACAGTGTGCCCCAACAATTTTCCTTCTCTCAAAGCGAACTAAGATTTATTGGGGTTTAGAGAGAGCCCATAATTTCTGCACTTTTCAAAGGTAAGCTTCAGTTTTTCAATGTGTTCTTCATTTTTTTTGGAAAAAATAGTGATGTCATCCACATATACCACCACAAACCTATCTTTCTCTCCAATGAACACTATGTCCATCACCCTCACGAATTTTTCTCCTACATTTATTAAGCAAAATGGCATCCTAGCATACATGAAAGTCCCCCACTGAGTCATGAATGCAATTTTTCTTTGGTCTTTAGGTTGCACAACCACTTGGTTATATCTAGAAAAGCCATCCATCATTGACATCCTGGCAGAGCCAACTAACTTGTGTAAAATCTGGTCCATTTTAAGAAATGGGTAGTTGTCCTTCAAAGAAACTTTGTCATGTTTAGCTGGCTTTGAAGCTACATCGTTTGGTTTGAATGTCCTTTTGAAAGAGACTAAACCCCATGGAATGGTGTTTCCCTCTAATTACAAAAGCTTTTGTTCAACGATGATTTCCTCCCATGTAGTTGGATGCTCTTCTGTTACTTCTTCCTCTTCTTGGTCAATCATGGGGTGTGATAATTTATTGATGACCTCCATGAAATGCTTGATCTTTTCATCATCCTAAAATACTTGCCAGTGTTTCACATTGTCTGACACCGAGGGTCTATATCTAACTTCAATTTCATACTTGAGGAGAGGATTCTGTGGTGGCTTGAAGTTGCTGGCAGCAATGGCTAAAGAATCAGCCATTCGGTTTCCTTCTCTTGGCAGGAATTGTATACTGAAAGTTGAGAGGAAATTGTCAATCAAGTTCCATTTTCGAAATAAGGCCTCAGTATGCACATACCCAAATTAGGAAAATGCACATTAATAAATACTAGGGTAGGAGAGACCAAGTTCCCTTGAAAAGATGGTGCCAAAAATTGTTGAAGTATGGACTGATGCTGCAAACAAATGATGGATTGAAACCAATCTTCAATATAACATTTACTTTATTGATTTCCCATCGTTTTCATATCATTAAGTTCTTATTGATCTTGAATGGGTCCCGAATTATGTTGATCCTTCCTTCCTTGACCTCTACCACCTGCGAGTTTTGGGGGTCTTCCTCTACCCCTTGGTTTTGTTTTCCTATTCACACAATATAAGAGAAAAAAAGTTAAATCAAAACAATCAAAACAAATCTAATGCTTGGGTCGTGGTGAAAGGGTTGGTGCAAACCTTGCTTGACGAGGACAAGAGAGTGGGTTTTATAGTTAATTTAAAGACAAAAAATCAAAACAATCAAAGGAATCCTAATGCTCGAGTCTTGATAAAAGGGTTGGTGCAAACCTCCCTTGACTAGGATGAGAGAGTGGGTTCTACAATCAATTAAGGGGCAAAAAATTAAATCAATCAATCAAAACAATCAATGTAAATCTAGTGCTCGAGTCCTAGTAAAAGGTTTGGTACAAAAAATCACCTGACCAGGACGAGAGAGTGGGTTTCTATTGTCAATACTGGTTGTACTTGTGCGCCTTTGATAGCCTCCCCAAAAACAACGCTAAAATGTTTGGGGCCTTAATATTGGTTTATAGATTCAGTCCCTATTTACATTTATTGTTAATCCGGGGTCTGTCTAGTTATTTGAAGGTTATCATGCAAGGTCTATGTAGGCCACAAGTTCCCTACCCAACATTGATCCATTAAAAAATACAAGGCCCAAAAGAATTCTACAAATCGAATAACAAAAAACTTAACAATGCCAAGTTACTCTGAGTAACAACAATTCAGAATAACGACTTTGAAATAAAACAACAAAGCAAGAAAACAATAATTACAAACATTAACAATATAATTGAAAAACATACCTAAACCACATGACTGTATCCAACAACACCTCATCAAAATAGTGGGCCCAACTCTTTGATCATGGTCATGGCTGAGACTGATAAATCACACCAAGTTACAATATGTTAATATTCTCATTAATTCATAAAAATGATTACAGTCTAAAGTTCTGTTGTTACAAAATGATGTTGGCATTATGATACAAGTGTTGTCCTTGATGGAAACTCACATATATGATGAATGATAGTAGTGCAATAGGTTAACAACAAAGGATTAAAGATTAGACTCCAGATATTGAAGAAAGAGAATGGTTTAAGGAGTATACGCTGGTTCACTTTGTCCAAGCAGCATACACATGCGGGTTAACAGAACAAAAGGAGCATATACGTATGCACACACTTTCATAGAAGGAAAAGTGAGTATGGGATGGAAAATCAAGGTTTTGGTCCGAGATATTGGTTCGAGGTTTTGGTACAAATTTTGACAAAGGATCTAAGTATATAAGAAGGAGAAGAGCAAAAGGCTAAGAGTGCAAGTAATGAATATCTTATTAAGAGCAAATATGTATGTTATGGGTTTCTCATTCTTTACTTGATCTGAACTAAGGATGAACCTAAGTGGTTGATGATGGATGAGATATGATGATGGATCAGGATCATAAGGCCTGAAATGTATTATCATTATGTGGTCTGATCATGGATAATCTAGATCTGATTGCTAATGCATGTTTTATTATGTAAATGTTATGATCTCGGTATGACCGAAGTCTAGAATAGCTGTGAAGTTTTAAGTTAGTATTTGCAGATCTATACGCTAGTTTTCCTTGGTGAAGGTGCGTATACACGTTGTTTCGGTACTTAAAAGTAGCATATATATTATGAGTTATGATGTTTGAAGTTGCAGTTGGTTCTGGTTGTTGATGCAAATTTCTGGGTTCTGCTTTGTGTTTTGGTGACTGTGTTATGGTGACAGTGTTCTGAATTTTCAGATTGATTGATTATGATTTGCTTCAGTGATGATGGGTTTTCAGTGATTGGTTGTATTGCAGTGATGATTGATTTTGAGCTTCAATGTTGCTTATGGGTCTAGTATGAAAATTGGATGAAACGTGGCCTTCCTATTGTGTTGTTGTGTACCAGGAGTATCCAGTATGAAAATTAATGAAACATGGTCCCTGGAGGAAGAGATAAGGTCGTAGCCTTTTGTAGGCCAGTGCCTATGTACTGGTAAAATTATTGGCCAATACAAGAGCCAGGGGGTTGGAGCTCCCTTCCAGTAGCAGTTGGAGAATGAGTGGAGGTTGGAGTGTTCTGTAGGCCAACGCTTACATTCTACTAAACATATCGGCTAGTACAAGAGCTAGGGAGTTTTAGCTCACTTCCAATAGAAGCTGGAGAATGAGAGAAGGTTGTAGCCTTTTGCAGGTGGGTTCCTATGTACTAGTATGAGTTTGTGTAATTACAAGATTGTAAACGGGTTTTTCTTTATATTAAAATAAGACAGAGATGACAACAACAGGTGGTTTTTATCTCGCATTGGGTTTCCACCTTAAATCTTGGTGTTCATGTGTGTTTCTTATGTGTGATGGTTTATTCTGTTATTACTACACATGGTTACTCTTTAAATGGTTAATAAAGTAATGATTAAAGATCAACATATGATTAATTAACTGAATCATAAGTTCACTAGATATACGCTGGTTGCCTTAAAGACAGTTGCATGCACACGTGAGTTCCCTTCATTGAAGTAGCGTATATAAATATGAGTATGAAATGAAAAAGTTATTGATTTGATAAATACTGATTCACCCGGGCCCCCCCCCCTCTTAGCATTATTCCCAACAATTTGTGGAGGTCCTTTGGTAGAAGCTTGATCACTAGAAGGAGATCCGTAGAAACAATGGGAAAGAAGCTAAAGAAGAAAGCACCCTAGAAGAAGAAGACATCTCAAAGGAATAGTGACAACAGGAGAAACAATTGGCCATCAGGTGGAAGTAAGTATTCAGATTTAGAATCACCTCATATTGAAGATGAAAAAGCAAAATAAGTATCAGGTACAAATTTTTGGTCTCGTGGTGATACTTTTCTCTGTTCATGCAATGTTGAAGATATTGAAAGTGATAGTGAAATAAATATAAAGGTGGAAGTTAAAAGACTCATAGATAAAATTAGGGATCAACAAGATCTATTTAACAAAAGGGAGTGTGCCTTCAAAGAAGAAATTACCAGATTAAAAGCTCAGTTGGAGGAAGGAAACAAAGTAAGGAAGCTATACAAGGAAAAGGAATATCAATGTCAAAAGTTGCAGGATGAAGTGACATCATTAAGAAATGAAGTAAATGAAAAGAGTTCAACAATCAAGAGACTTAAAGATAGATCCAGTTACTATGAAAGCCTTGAAGCTAAGATCACCTCTCTAAAAGAAGATCTTGAAAATTCAAATAAGCAAAATGAAGAACTACCTCAAGCAGATGAAGAACAAGAAAATGAGATTCTCAAATTAAGGCAACAAGTGGAAGAAGGAATAAAGGCTGAAGAAATCATGAAGAAGTAATATCTTGAAAAGGAAGAGCAATATCAGGTTGAGGTAAATATTCTAAAAGGTAAATTAGAAGAAAAGGATAAACTTTTACGATTTCAAGATAGTACTAAGATTTTGAATGACATTCTTAGTAGCCAAAGGTCTCCTGCCATCAAATCTAGTCTTGGTTTTCATGAAACTGTTAAGGTGAATCTAGCTCACAAACTGAAGCAAGGAACTCTGATGTAAAATCTGAAATGTTCAAAAAAGAGATAAGAGGTCAACCCCATCAACAACCAAGGAAAGAAAGTCTTCAAAGAAAATCATTTATTCCTAACCATGGAAGTGATAATCGATTCTTTCCTTTGATGAATAATGTTGAATGTTTTATATGTCATAATTTTGGACATGTTGCAGCAATATGCAGAAGTAGAATGGTTCAAGCTAATAACCGTCACACAGAAAGATCATCAACTTCCAGGTACTTTAAGGGATATTGTTTTTCTTGCAATATGTTTGGTCACAAAGACATTGATTGCTATAGAGGGAATATGAAACATATAAGATGTTATGCTTGTAACAAGTTCAGGTATATAGAAAAAGAGTGCAGGAGAAATTTTCGGACAACATATCAAAAGGAGAAAACATCATCACACTCCAAGGTATGGAAGAAGAAGGAAGTACAGTCAGAAGGATGTGGCATAGCTCAATATGTAGAGATAAAAAACTCAGGGGGAGCTGAAAGTGTGAAACTTCAATATTCCAATTCTCATACGCAGTTATCATGAATACAAGTCATGTATATATGAGAGTTAAAATATGCGCACTCGCATATATGGTGTTTTGAGGAAGAAGTAGTGGGACAAACTCAGGAAAAGGGGTCTGATATGGTTCAGTCAATTATCAATTATATTTTCTATTTTGATTGATGATGATTATATTCTACTGATGATATGTAGAACTGGTTTTGGCCCTCATAAGTTGTTAATAACTTGATGAATAACTGGTTGATGATGATGCCTTGATGATTCTTACTGACAAATGCAATGATCAGATCTGACAATGAATAGATGGCACAAGTTCAGGGGGATCATATGCTTCTAATAATGCGTTGTTGGCATTATACATGATGATACTTATACTGCTTGATTCACATAGTTGCTTTGATTCAAATGACTCTTTTGATGATGGACATACACATGTTGTTGATCTTGATGCTGCTAATAGATGCTTATGGTACATATCATATATGGTGTATGATAGTTGTTGATGACTATCATGGTCTTGTTTAGATCATTGGTCCTTGTTACAAATTTCATGTATATGATTTGATGTAAGGTTCATGTAAAGACCTAATTTGTAACCCCACTATGGATGGGAAGGATGATGTAATAATTACTAAATCCCCACTTGGTTGGGTGGATGAGTCAAATTTGGTGTATCCCCACTTGGTTGGGTGGATGAGTCAAATTTGGTGTATCCCCACTTGGTTGGGTGGATGAATTGATATATGTATGAGTAATTGGGCTTAGGGAGGTCATACTCACTTAGTTGAGTTATAGAATCATGTTATTCTTTTGAAACATATCTCTGTAGACTCTGCATGTACTTAAGGGGAGCATGGACAACATAGTGTATCTCAAAGGGGGAGAATATCTTGGTCCGCCCTTTTCCCTTGATGTCAAAGGGGGAGAGTATATTGGTGTTGTTTGATATATCTATCAGGTTCTACAGCTTGACGTAATAAACACCAATATGGTTGCCATCAAATCCAAAGGGGGAGATTGTTGGCATTTGATACAGGTGTTGTCCTTGATGGAAACTCACATATATGATGAATGATAGTAGTGCAACAGGTTAATAGAGAATGATTACAGATTATACTCTAGAGATTGAAGAAAGAAAATGGTTTAAGAAGTATACGCTGGTTCACTTTGTCCAAGCAGTGTACACACGTGGGTTAATAGAAAAAAAAGAGCGTATATGTATGCACACACTTTCATAGAAGGAAAAGTGCATATGGGATGGAAAATCAAGGTTTTGGTATGAGGTATTGGTTTGAGGTTTTGGTCTGAGGTATTGGTTTGAGGTTTTGGTCTGAGGTATTGGTCCAAGGTTTTGGTCTGAGGTATTGGTTCAAGGTTTTGGTCCGAGGTATTGGCAAAGGATCTAAGTATATAAGAAGGAGAAGATCAAAAGGCTAAGAGTGCAAGTAATGAATATCTTATTAAGAGCAAATATGCATGTTATGGGTTTCTCGTGCTTTGCTTGATCTGAACTAAGGATGAACCTAAGCGGTTGATGATGGATGAGATATGATGATGGATCAGGATCATAAGGCCTGAAATGTATTATCATTATGTGGTCTGATCATGGATAATCTAGATCTAATTGCTAATGCATGTTTTATTCTGTAAATGTTATGATCTCGGTATGACTAAAGTCTGGAATAGCTGTGAAGTTTTAAGTTAGTATTTGCATATCTATATGCTAGTTCGCCTTGGTGAAGGTGCGTATACATGTTGTTTCAGTACTTAAAAGTAGCGTATATATTATGAGTTATGATGTTTGAAGTTACAGTTGGTTCTGGTTGTTGATGCAAAGTTTTGGGTTCTACTCTATGTTTTGGTGACTGTGTTATGGTGATAGTGTTCTGAATTTTCAGATTGATTGGTTGTGATTTGCTTCAGTGATGATGGGTTTCCAGTGATTGGTTGTATTGCAGTGATGATTGATTTTGAGCTTCAATGTTGCTTATGGGTCTAGTATGAAAATTGGATGAAACATGGCCTCATATTGTGTTGTTGTGTACTAGGAGTATCCAGTATGAAAATTAATGAAACATGGTCCCTGGGTGAAGAGATAAGGTCGTAGCCTTCTGTAGGCCAGCACCTATGTACTAGTAAACATATTGGCCAGTACAAGAGCCAGTTGGTTGGAGCTCCCTTCCAGTAGCAGTTGGAGAATGAGTGAAGGTTGGAGCCTTTTGTAGGCTGATGCCTACATACTACTAAACATATCGGCTAGTACAAGAGCTAGGGGGTTGTATCTCCCTTCCAGTAGAAGCTGGAGAACAAGAGAAGGTTGTAGCCTTCTGCAGGTGGGTGCCTACGTACTAGTATGAGTTTGTGCTAGTACAAGATTGTAAACAGGTTTTTCTTTATATTAAAAGAAGATAGAGATGACAACAACAAGTGGTTTTTCTCCTACATTGGATTTCCACCTTAAATCTTGGTGTTCATGTGTGTTGCTTATGTGTGATGGTTTATTCTATTATTACTGAACATGATTACTATTTAAACGGTTAATAAATTACTAGTTAAGGATCAACATATGATGAATTAACTGAATCATAAGTGCACACATGAGTTCCCTTCATTGAAGTAGTGTATATAAATCTGAGTATGAAATGAAAAAGTTATTGATTTGATAAATATTGATTCGCCCCCCACCCCTCTCAGTATTATTCCCAAAAAATGAAAGGAAGAACCTTCAATATCTGGTCTCCTTTATATGTGTTATCTCCCTTTTCTCTCTTATTTGTGTCTTTTAAATACACAAACAACAAAGGGAAATTTACAACAAACTGATTACAAAATGATTTCCCTTACAATTTAGATTGATTACAAAATATCAATAAGCAAGGTAAGATTTGAGAGATATTTCCATCACAATTCAACTAGAACAATTCGAATCTAGTATTGCAATTGGAGCAATTTGGAAAACATCCACAATAGAAAATATACGAAAATGTCCTCCTAAGAACCTTGTTTTTTACTCAGTCTAGATTGAATTTTGGAGAAGTGTTCATTGGAAAACTAATTTGGTATGTTCTTCACAAAACCCGTGTCTCGGATTTTCAAGATTCATCTTCATTTTCGTGAAACATCTAACACAAAACTGTCACTTTTTATCCCAGCTAATTTCTAAGTTGAAATATTTGATTATGAGTTGAAGATCAAATTTGCAATTTGGAAGAGAAATTGGAGGCTAAAATAATGAGCGATATAACAAAATCATTAATAAACCATCATTGGAAAAATCATGCATACTAATTTTTATCCTCCACAATATCCCAAGGGTGAGAAAGGAGATCGAAGGAGGTAACGTCAAACCACTCAGGGTTCAGCAACTGTCCCTACTAAATCAGAGAGGGCTCTCTCTATAAAACTCACAGCCAAATATGACTGGAGTGGGAAAAATATATTAGGCTAGGTATGTCAAGCTCTAGAGTTTTGAAATTTATAGTTTTGCTGGATCAAGAGTCAAAATCAAGGAACTAGGCCAGGTCTCAAGGGTTTCAGTTGCAAGAGATATAAAGGAGTAGGGTAGGTATGACTTTGTGATACTTTGGGGTTTTGTCGATGTAGTGTAGGGTGTAAAAGAAAAGATTAAAAATTAGCATGAAAAACATGAACGTTGGCATTACGATGTATGTGTTGTACTTGATGCCAACCCACTTGTAGCAAAACAACTCACTTGTACATGGTAACTAAGTGAATCTACAGAAGAGATATCATATGTGACCAGATGTGACAAAATGCATGACAGTAGTGTTTACAGATGTGATGAAATGCAGGGCAGTTTCAAGGAATCAGTTCAGAAGGAAACTCACTCAAATGAAAGATCACATTATAGTAGGTAAACAACAAAGCATTACAGATCAGTCTTCATAGAATGAAGAAAGAGAGGTATACACAGGTTCACCATTGACCAAGCTCCGTATACATGCCGTTTCACTGTATACAAGTCATGTATACGTACACACGTACTTTCATAGAAGGAAAAGCACGTATACCTTAGAAAACTAAATTTTTGGTCTGAAGTATTTGGTCCATGGTATTTTGATCCATGGTATTGGTCCAAGGTATCTGGTTCGAGGTATTGACCCTAGGTATTTGGTCCAAGGTATTGGTCCTAAGTGTTTTTGCTCCATGGTATTGAGAAAGGCCTACAAACTATAAAAGGAGGAGAAGATCATTAGGCCAAGGTGTTCAAGTATCGAATATCTGATGAAGTGTGAGATCTAATATGTAGGTTATTGGCTTATGGTGTTGTGCTTGATTTGAACCAAGGATGAACCTTAGCATTTGATGAAGGGTAAGATCTAATGATGTATCAGGATATTAAGGCTTGAAGTGAATTATCTTTATGTGGTTTGATCATGTATCTAAATAACTGGCGCATGTTGTAGTCTGTAAATATGATGATCTGGGTATGACTGAAGTCTGAAATAGTTGTTATGTTTAAATCATCATTTACAGATATGTACGTAGGTTCATTTTAGAAAAGAAGCGTATACACGCTGGTTCTACATATCAAAGCAGCGTATAAATCATAAATTTGATTTGCAGATATGTACACTGGTTCGCTTTGAGGAAAGTGCGTATGCACGCAAGTTCAACACATGGAAGTAGCATATACCTTATAAAATATGTTTTAGTTGCTTCTGTTTTTTGTTGCAGTGTTTTGGGTTTTGGCTTGGGTTCTAGTTATTGTATTTTGGTGACAACATTCTTGATGATCAGATTGATTAATCGATCCGGTTGTGGTTGGTTCAAAAGGAGATTGGTTGCTACAGATATATTTGATGATTGAATGATGTTGTTGATGGATCCAGTCCGAAAATTTATGAAACGTGGTCCCTGGAAGAAAAGAGAAGGTTGTAGCCTTCTGTAGGCCGGCACCTACGTACTAGTAAACATATCAGCTAGTACAAGAGCTGGGGGGTTGTATCTCCCTTCTGTTGTAGCCTTCTACAGGTAGAAGCCTATGTACTAGTATAAGAATGCACCAATACAAAAATTGTAAACAAAATTTTCTTATTATTAAAAGAAGAAAGAGACGACATCAACAGGTGGTTTTCACCCACATTGGGTTTCCACCTTATATCTTGGTGTTCATGTGTGTTGCTTATGTGTGATGCTTTATTCTATTTTTACTATACTATCTAATGAATTCTTGATATACTGGTTAAAGTTCAATGCATGATAATTTGGGTAAATCAAAAGATCTCCGCATATACGCTGGTTTCATTAAGTATAGTTGCGTATACACGCTAGTTCACTAAGTTGAAGTAGTGTATACAAATCAGTTTTGAAAATTAAATTATTGATCTGATAATATTGATTCACCCCCTCTCTCAGTATTATTTCCAACAATTGGTATCAGAGTAGGTCCTTTAGAAGAAGCTTGATCGCTTGAAGGAAGATCCAACATCATGAGTAATCAAGAAAGCAGGGGATCCATCAGACCGCCAATCTTTGATGTAAGCAACTTTGTTTATTGGAAGGTAAGAACCACAACCTATCTTCAATCACTTGGAACAGATGTCTGGGAAAACGTGGAAGGAGGATATACATATCCATCAACAATTCCTACAAATACGATTGTAGGGAAGTTTGTCACAATCAGAGTTTGTCAAAGTTATGCAACTCAAATCAGCCAAAGAAATATTGGACAAAATTTTTCTAAGCTAGGAAGGAGACTCTTAGGTAAACTGTGCTAAACTACAAACTCTCAGAATTCAATATGAAACTCTCAAGATGAACAATGATGAGAGTATAGCTAGTTACTTCTTACGTATAGATGAGATTGTTAATTGCATGAAGAATTTGGGTGAAGAGATAAAGGAAGTTACCTTAGTTGAAAAGGTTTTAAGATCATTGTCTACTAAATTTGAATCAAAAATATCTGCCATAGAAGAAAAGTAGGATCTACAGACTATTACTATGACATAACTTCACGGAATATTAACTACCTTTGAGATGATAAAAGGAGGTCCATCAGATATGAGAAAAGCCGCATTTAAAGCTTTAGCAAAACGAAAAGAAGAACTCAATGAATTAGGAGATGTTTCAGAAGAAGAAGAGGAAGTAAACTTTGTCAAGAAGCTTCAACGGGGTTCCGAAATATTTAGAGGTAAACTACCTTTCAAATGTTTTTCCTATGGTAGAGTCAGTTAGTATGTTGCCAAGTGTCCTCATAAAGATAAAAATGATAAAGGGAAGGAATCTACAAAATGGAATAGAAAACAAATTGTAAGTAAAAAGAGCTACTATACTCAAGAAGATAGCGATGGTTTATCAAATAGTGATGAAGATGAAAATAGTAATGACTATAGACTTCTGATGGCTTATGAAGATGATGATTTCTTGGATGCTTTAGATGAAGATGACCTTTATGAAGAAATATCTAAACTCAAAATCTGTTTAAAAGAAAAGAATATGATTATAGATACCTTGAAATACCAACTTGCTGAAAGAGAAAAACACAATGAAAAACTAGAATGTGAAATTGTGGGTCTAAGAAAGGATATTGAGAAAACAAAAGCTCTCAACCTTAGATTTTCTAAAGGATCTGAAACCTTAAATGAAATTATCAAAGTGCAGTGTTCTTTTATGATAAATATAGGTCTTGGATACACTGAAGAAGCATCTCAATCACAGAAGCCGTCAACCTCCACTAAAAGCTATGTTGAGGCAGCGAAGAGCAGTGGACAGTTTGACAATTGTCAGCAAAGGCATAAAGCAGTTCACTAGGTAAATCAAGCTCAATTTACTTCAAGGATGAACAAAAGCCACAATAAACCTCAGGTAAATCATACTCAGTTTGCTCCAAAGATGAATATCAATAGAAACTACAATCACCAGGTCAGTAGATTCAATAATCGCAGGAACTTCTTTAATGGTCAATGTTTCTCATGTCATAATTTTGGACAGAAAGCTACTCAATGTGTTGCTTACAAAACCATCATGACTAGAGAAGCACGAAATCAAAGGAATGTGACAAGGATCAAGAAAAGTTCCTATAATAACTTTTCTCTTCCTGAAAATGAAATAGAATGCTCAATTTGAAACAAATTTGGCCATGAAGAATCTGAATGCAGGAGTAAATTTCGGCAAATATCTCAAAAGGAGAAAACTCCATTAAATCCCAAAACATGGAGAAAGAAAGAACCGCAAATAGAAATATGTGGCATAGCCTTGTATGCAGAAGGACAAGAAAACCAGTGGTACGTCGATAGTGGATGCTCAAAACACATGACAGGTGACAAAGAAAAACTACACTCATATAATGCCTTAGAAAAGGAAAAGAGTGTCTCATTTGGAAACAAAACTCCTACTGCCATAAAAGGTAAAGGCTCTATTTTCTTGAAAGAAAAGGTTAAAGTTGGGAATTTTATGTATGTTGATGGCTTAAAGCATAACCTGTTGAGTGCGAGTCAAATGTGTGATCAAGGAAATGAAGTAGTGTTTCGATCAAATGGATGTGTTGTTCATGAGCCTGATATAGGAGAAACTGCGATTAAAGGTACAAGAACTCCAAAAAACCTATACATACTCAATGGAGGACAACAATAGTGCTATTTAAGCAAAAATGATGAAAACTGGCTATGGCACAGAAGATTCGGACATCTAAGCTTTTCTTAAATAAGAAAAGCATGCAAATTCCAGGTTGTTCGTGATCTTCCAGATATCAACATTCCTAAAAATACTATATGCAAATCATGTCAATTCAGTAAGAAAACCATATCTCACTTCATCAAAAAGGAAGGATCAGCTAGTAAGCCTCTTGAACTTGTTCATACTGATTTATGTGGACCATCAAGGAAAAAGACACCTCGTGGAGAAGAATACTTTATATTGTTCATTGATGATTTTTCCAGAATGTGTTGGATAGGTCTTCTAAAGCATAAAGATGAAGCATTTGAAAAGTTCAAAGCCTTCAAAGATTTGGTTGAAATTGAATTAGATCGCAAAATCAAATGCCTTAAATCTAATGGAGAAGGGGAATTTACCTCAGATGAATTCTTTGAGTTTTGTGAACAACATGGAATAAAAAGGCAGTTCTCCACTACAAGGACTCCTCAAAAAAATGGAGTGGTAGAAAGGATGAAGAAAACTATTCAACAAATGGCTCATGCTATGCTAGATGAATCTAGAACTCTTGCAACTTTCTGGGGTGAAGCTGCATTCACCGTCGTCACTATTCTCAACCAAGCAAATGTTCGAGTAAACAACACTCAAACTCCACATGAACTTTGGTATGGTAAGAATCCTACTATAAAATACTTCAAAGTTTTTGGAAGCAAATGTTACATCAAAAGGACTAATGAAAAACTTGCATGCAAAAATCCAAAACAGATAAAAACCAAAGATTATGACAATGAAGAAGACGAGGATCATTTTCCCACATCAAATCACACTGATTCTAAAGAAGAAACCAATGAAGCACCAGAAGAAGAGATAAAGATAGAAGAAAAAACTCTGTCTAGGTATGTTCAGAAAAATCATCCAGAAACTCAAATTTTAGGGGAAAAGGGGCAGGTGTGTAGACAAGAAGAACTATTGCTGAAGCCTCAAGCTATATAGCATTACTATCTTCCATAGAACCTCAAAATGTAAATGAAGCATGCAAAGATGAATGTTGGGTCAAGGCCATGAATGAAGAACTTGAGCAAATTGAAAAGAATAATACTTGGGAATTAGTTCCTATACCTCATGATAAGAATATCATAGTAACCAAATGGATATTCAAAAACAAGCTAAACGAAAATGGAGAAGTTATCAGAAACAAGGCTAGACTCGTTTGCAAAGGATATGCTCAACAAGAAGGTATAGATTTTGAAGAAAAAATTGCACTTGTTGCTAGAATTGAAGCCATAAGAATGTTTCTTGCTCTTTCTAGTTTTCATAAATTCAAAGTATACCAAATGGATGTAAAATATGCCTTTCTCAATGGAGACTTAGAAGAAGAAGTCTATATTGAACAACCAGAAGGATTCATTCTTGGAAATGATGCAAAACTTGTATGCAAACTTAGAAAGGCTCTCCATGGTCTAAAATAGGCTCCAAGGGCCTGATATTACCGTCTTGACAAATATCTCCACCAACGGGGCTTTTCAAAGGGGTCAAAAGATATCAATCTATATACAAAGATTGACACTGGTAAATTGCTAATAATTATTGTTTATGTTGATGATATCATTTTTGGTAGCAATGAAGAATCCATGAGTTAGAATTTTGCTTCAGTAATTCAATAAGAATTTGAAATGTCCTTGCTTGGTGAGCTTACCTACTTTCTTGGTCTACAAGTTCAGCAAAATAAATATGGTATTTTTATCTCACAAACCAAATATCTCAAACAGATCCTGAAAAAGTATGACATGGAAGATTCTAAACCAGTATGTACCCCAATGGTAATAGGATGTAGTCTCAGCTCAAATGATGAATCAGTGGCAGTACATCAACCAACTTACAAATCCATGATTGGCAGTCTGCTTTATCTAACAGGTACCTGACCTGACATCATGCATGCAGTAGGAATAGTTGGAAGATTCCAAGCAAATCCAAAGGAATCACACCTTCAGGCAGTCAAAAGGATTTTCAAATATATTCAAGGAACACAAAACTTTGGTTTATGGTATCCTAGAGATATGGATCTTACACTTCATGCATATACAGATGCAGATTGGGCATGAAGTGTTGATGATGGAAAAAGCACTAGTGGTGGTGCATTCTATATGGGTTCCAGGTTAGTGTATTGGTTCAACAAGAAACAAAGTTCAATTTCATTATCTATAGCTGAAGCAGAATACGTGGCTTCTGCATCTTGCTGCACACAACTACTTTGGATGATGCAAACCTTGCAAGACATTCAGATCACATGTACTCCACCCACTCCATTCTATGTGATAATAAAAGTGCCATCAGTATTTCAAAGAATCCAGTCATGCACTCCAAGACCAAGCACATACCCATCAAATATCATTTCCTATGTGAACAAGTGCTTGAACAAAAGGTCAAATTGGAGCATGTTCCCTCCAAAGAATAGGTTGCTGATATATTCACTCAACCACTGCCCAGAGAGACATTTGAATATCTTAGACAAAAGCTGGGAGTATTTTCCGCATCATCCTACTGTTAATTCCTATTTTCTAGAGAAAGGTGGTTATACACGAGTTTCATGAAGCGTAGTCGCGTACATACATGAGTTTCTGTGGGTACATTCGCGTATATGTTGGTTTGAAGAAAAACAATGGGCCAGACTAAAAAAAAAAGGGTCTACTATGGTTCTATCAATTATCTACCCTATTTGATGATGGTTTCAATGTGCTGATATATTGGTCCTCATAGTGTTGTTGATCACTTGATGTATATCTGATTGATGATGATGCTTTGATATCTCTTACTGACATAATCAATGATCAGATCTGATAGTGAACAGGTGGAACAAGTTTAGGGGGAGAACATGGTTGATGATATTTTGGGAACTAATGATGGACATATACAGGTTGTTGGTCTAGATGCTGTTGATGGATGCTGTTGATGATAGTTGTTGATGACTATCATGGTCTTGTTTAAGATATTTGGTCTCTTTTATATATGTCATGTATATCTTTTAATATAAAGGTCATGAAAAGACCTAATTTGTAACCCAACTATGCACGGGACGGATGATGTAATATTTCTTGTTTTTTTCATGTATAAACAATTGGTATATCCCCACTTGGTTGGGTGGATGAGTCAAATTTGGTATATCCCCACTTGGTTGGGAGATGGATGTATGTTTGAGTCATTAGTGATAGGAAGGTCATTGGTGATGTATGTATAGAGTCATGTTTTTGCAAACCTTGCTTATGCTCAGGGGGAGCATGGACTCGATCATGGGAGCTCAATCAACACACTTCAGCAGATCAGATAATTCAGCATGCACTCCGGGGGAGCATGACCCTTTGCCCTTGATGTCAAAGGGGGAGAGTGACTTGGTGTGGTTGTTGCCATCAAGTCCAAAGGGGGAGATTGTTGGCATTATGATGTATGTGTTGTACTTGATGGAAACCCACTTGTAGTAGAACAACTCACTTGTACATGGTAACTAGATGAATCTACAAAAGAGATATTAGATGTGACAGAATGCATGACAATAGTGTTTACAGATGTGATGAAATGCAGGTTAGCTTCAAGGAATCATTTCAGAAGGCAACTCACTCAGATGAAAGATCACAGTATAGTAGGTAAACAACAAAGTTACAGATCAGTCTTCATAGAAAGAAGAAAGAGAGGTATACGTAGGTTCACCATTGACCATGCTACGTATACATGCCATTTCACTGTATACAAGTCGTGTATACATACACATGCACTTTCATAGAAGGAAAAGCACGCATACCTTGGAAAACTAAATTTTTGGTCCGAAGTATTCGGTCCATGGTATTTTGATCCATGGTATTGGTCCAAGGTATCTGGTCTGAGGTATTGACCCTAGGTATTTGGTCCAAGGTATTGGTCCTAAGTGGTTTTGGTCCATGGTATTGAGAAAGGCCTACAAACTATAAAAGGAGGAGATGATCATTAGGCCAAGGTGTGCAAGTATCGAATATCTGATGAAGTGTGAGATCTAATATGCAGGTTATTGGTTTATGGTGTTGTGCTTGATTTGAACCAAGGATGAACCTAGAATTTGATGAAGGATAAGCTCTAATGATGTACCAGGATCTTAAGGCTTGAAGTGAATTATCTTTATGTGGTTTGATCATGTATCTGAATAACTGGCACATGTTGTAGTTTGTAAATATGATGATCTAGGTATGACTAAAGTCTGGAATAGTTGTTATGTTTAAATCATCATTTACAGATCTATACGCAGGTTCACTTTAGAAAAGATGCATATACACGATGGTTCTGCATATCAAAGCAATGTATACATCATAAATTTGATTTGCAGACCTGTATTCACGCAAGTTCGACACATGGAAGTAGCGTATACCTTATAAAATATGTTTTAGTTGCTTATGTTTGTTGTCACAATGTTCTGGGTTCTGGATTGGGTTCTGGTTTACTGTATTATGGTGACAGAATTCTGAATGATTAGATTGATTGATCGATTCAGTTGTGGTTGGTTCAAAAGGAGATTGGTTGATGCAGATATATTTGATGATTGAATGATGTTGTTGATGGATCCAATCTGAAAATTTATGAAACATGGTCCTCGGAAGAAAAGAGAAGGTTGTAGCCTTTTGTAGGCCAGCACCTACATACTAGTAAACATATCAGCTAGTACAAGAGCTAGGGGGTTGTAGCTCCCTTCCAGTAGAAGCTAGAGAACGAGAGAAGGTTGTAGCCTTCTGTAGGTAGAAGCCTGTGTATTGGTATAAGACTGCACCAGTACAAAAATTGTAAACATAATTTTGTTATTATTAAAAGAAGACAGAGATGATAGCAGCAGGTGGTTTTCACCCACATTGGGTTTGTGTGTTGCTTATGTGTGATGCTTTATTCTGTTTTTACTGCATTGTCTAATGAATTCCTAATATACTGGTTAGAGTTCAATGCATGATAATTTGGGTAAATCAAAAGATCTCAGCATATACACTGGTTTAATTAAGTACAGTTGCATATACATGCTAGTTCACTAAGCTTAAGTAGCGTATACAAATCAGTTTTGAAAATTAAATTATTGATCTGATAATATTGATTCACCCCCCCTCTCAGTATTATCTTGAAAAATATCTTGAAACAGACTTCAAGATTTATTACAAAAATCATAAAAATAAATCAAAACTACTAAAATATCATTTGATTGAGTTTCTAGTGTTGTTCTGGGCATTTTGGTGTAGCTGAGGCCTTGAATAAACAATTATATTAGTCCTGCTGACTCATGATCTGCCTTGCTATTCCATTTTTTCTACATTCTATTCTAAAAATTGTTGTAATGAATGTGCAATGCTGGCTTCATTTTTTTACTGTTTTTTCTATTAAAAGTGAGCTAGGGGGACCAATTCTCTCTTTGTCGCTGATCCTTATCATAATCACATCCAGGATAGGCCTGTGTCATATCAAAATCACAATATACAGAAGGGGTTTTTACACTGATTTTCCATGTTTTTACAGAAAAGGCAGACCTGAAAATTTACACTCTGCGATACATAAGATATCACATCTGGAGGGCTTATCACAATAGCAACGGAGAAGGGGTACATAGAAGTGGGACCATAAAGTTAGTGTGATCCCCAAGAGCCAGGACCTATCGCAGTCAAGAGTAGAACTTAATGTCAGGGCCGAGACTCATCGCTGGGGCCGGGACTCATAGTAAGGGCTGGGATTTATCGTCGGGGTTAGGACTCATCGCCGAGGCTGGGACTCATATCTGGGGGTTGAGACTTAATAGCTATGCGGTTTATTGGTTGCGGGGATATCGGTGAGTAGGAATGATCATAGGATGGGAACCCAATTACAGGATGGGACGATTGTGGGATAGGGGACCAACTGTGGGACTTAATGCGGGATAGGGGACCAACCGTGGGACTTAGTGCAGGAAATGAGACTTAATGCGGGATGTGGGACTGAAAGTTATGGGAATGTTAGCTGGGGGGGAGGACTATGCAAGGGGAACGAGACTCATAGCTAGGGGAAGGCCTATGTGGAGGGAATGAGACTCATAGTTGGGACTATTTGCTGCGGGATAGGCTGATTGCGAGATCTTGCAATTGCAATCGGGGAGGGGTGTGGAGGATTGTTTTGCATTTCATGTAACATACGTCAATTATGGGTTGTGGGCTTTAAAAGGATTTCAATATATTTTTAGTGGGTGCGGCTAGAGTTAACACAATGGACTTTCAACTAGAGTTTTGGAATTTAAAAGGGATTTAGGCTAACTTTCAATGTATAACAAAGGAAGTGCGGATAGAGGAATATATAAGGGAATTTTGGGATAAGGCTAGAGTTTGGGAATTAATATGAAAAATGAGTGTTTCCAAGTGAAAAAAGGGTTTTTGGCTAGGATTTAAGGATTTTCCCAAGGAAAAATGGATTTTAATGGGAATGACGGGATTTATGAGGGAAGTTGAGGGAGATGAATGAAATATGAACGGGGATACTGAAAATGGGATGAAATATCCTTGAACATCATTTTTCCCAATTACTACTCCCATAATGATTAACCATAAGTGATGTTATGATTCTTCTGACCATTTTATGACTTGACCTATTGATGACATCTAATGGAGTATGAAACGGACCTTGGAAAGAGATTGAGATGGTGATCAAGACATTGACTGATGACTCATCATAATGAGTGATGACATGACCAAAATGCAATTGGACCATGAAATGGAGGGAGTAGTAATGCCCTGGCTAACCTAATCAGTGACCATTTTTTTTATTTGAAGACCTATTGAAACATAAAAATTTGACCAAGGACCCTAACAAAAACCTTTGAAAGAGCACATTTGATCATTGCTAACTAGCAGGACTGATAGACACTAACACTAAACATCAATTTATTAAAAATAAAGGAGAACAAGTATTACTTATCCACAAGAGCATAAATAATTACGAAATGGAATTATATAATAAATAACGTGACAAAGAATGGTAGAAATGGTAATATTAATGATAAATTAGTGGCCCAATAGTATTTTCCCATGGTATTATTTTCGAGATTACCATGGTATAGGAGTCCTTGGTATTGAAATAACCATGGTATTTTTATGTGGTATTGTTTTGGAGATTACCATGGTACAAGAGCCCTTGATATAGACATAACCATGGTATTTTCCTGTGGTATTAGTTTGGAGATTACCATGGTACAGGGGTCTTTGGTTTTGAAATAACTAAGGTTTTTTCCTGTGGTATTGGTATGGAGATTACAATAGTACAAGTGTCCTTGGTATTAACATAATCAAGGTATTTGTAAAAGGTATTGGTTTGGAGATTACCATGGTATAGGTGCCCATGGTATTGGCAGAACCATGATATTTATCTGTGGTATTCACTTGGAGAATTGTTGAGGATAATTTGGCTTTTAATTATGTAAAAAAAAAACAGAGTTGTTAGTTGGTTGGACTTCTAGAGAGTTTGAGAGTATTCCATTGTGAGGGCATTGAGAGTGAGTAGAGATTGCAACAAATGCTCACATATTTTTGTAGTGTTTTATCATAATTATGTATGTAGAATTCAAAGAATGATTTGAGGAAAATTTCAAATTTTTTGTGTTGTCGATGGTAGTAGTCAGAGTGGAGAAGGATTGGAAGCTTATTGTGTATTAGTTTGCATAAATTTGATGTGAGATTTCCCCCCCTGGGTCATGCTTTTTATTCAAAATTTATATTGCAAAATGATGGTGTTGTTGTTTTGCTCATGTTGAGCAGATTGAGAGCCAAGTATGAAATATTTATGAAATGTGGTTTGAATGGAGGAAGTGAAGGCATGGAGGCTTCAAAGTAAAAAATGATTCAACGTATTCAATAGAAGGAATATATTTATTCATTTAATCGGTGTTGGATAGTCCAATGGGTGTTGGGCAAGGATCGCTGGTCATGGGTGCTTCCAACAGATAGATTTCCGTAGATGAGTGAGAGAAACATATTTCCTAACTGATAGGTGCCAACATATTGTGATTCAAGTGAATTCTTTCAACTTATGGGTGTAATCTGTTCCATATAAAATCTTGTTCAACAAATTAATAGAAGAATTGAGCAGTGCAGCAGCACGAGGGTGGCTTTCTCCCGAAAGGATTTCCACTAGAAATACTTGTGTCTTCGTGTGTGCTTATTTGTGTTGATGCTTTCCATGGTTATTATGATTTTATTTTATTTCTACTTTCATGTTTTGATAAGCTAATATTGTGTATGTGTGTTACAAATTTTTAATTCGGCAAAAATATTTAAAATTGATATAAAGGCCATCACTATTGAGTCACCCCCCCCTCTCAGTAGTGATATAGTTTCCAACGATTGGTATCAGAGTGAGGTTCTCTCCAGTGAAGCTTGATTGGTTGGACAATCGATCATGGATCATGGCCAGAAGCAAGAATAATATGTCTCAAAAGAAAAAGGGTTTGAAGAAGGAAAAGATTCAGTCCATTGAAAATGAAGCAGCAAATTTTGAAATTTCAGCTAAAACAATTGTGTCACGAGGTAATATTTTGAAATAATTTTTTAATTATGATTCTGATGATTCTATTGAGCTACATAATGTAGATGAGAAGGATATTTCTCTTGTTAAGGCTGAATATGAATAAAAAATGGGTGTAATAAAATAATTAGCTACTGGAGTGGATAGACTAACCTCTGCATGTAAGGATCATTAAAGAATTTTGTAGATTTCTAATGAGAAGGAAAATGGATTAAGAGAAGAGATCAATGGATTGAAAATTCAGCTTGAGGTGGAAAATAAGATTGAGGAATAAATGAAGAAGCAATATAGAGAAAAGGAGCAGGAACGTGAGAGATTTGAAGAAGAAGTGGTTTCGCTAAGAGGCGATTTGGAGAAGAAAACCACTCAATTTAAGAGAAGTCAAATTTCCTCATTTTACAAATTAGATTACAACATGCATAAAGTAAAATCTACTTTAGTTGTATCCATAAGTACAATCTATGATAGCAATAAAAAAAGTAGCAAGAAGGAGAGCCATCAACAAAACAAGAAACCAAAGAAGGAACTTAAGGAAGAAAAGTCAAAGGTGATGCTAAGAAAAGCACCTAGAAGATAATTCTCACCTTTGGGAGCTGTGAGATGCTTCAATTGCTAAAATCTAGGACATATTGCAGCAAATTTTAGATCCATGCAACAAGAGACGGAGTGGTATAAAAGATCTTATCAAGCAAACAAGCAAGGAAGATAACACACTTCATGGAATTAAGCCAAAATCAGGTATAATGGTATTTTTTATGGTTATTGCTACTCATGTAATGATTTTGGCCATAAGGCTGTTGAATGCGGGTTGCATGCAAGGAAGGGTAGAATGAAGAATAGGATATATGAGCCCTTTACTCTATTTTTATGGCACATCAGGTGCTATGTGTGTGACAATCTTTTTAATATGGCCAAATATTTTAAGACTCCAATTTACTTGAGGCCACGTAATCAAGGAATGAAGAATATGAAAAATACGTGAAGTATGAGGACACCTAGACATTTTCATGCAAGAGAACAACCACTCAAAGTTTGGAGGAAGAAAGAACAACAAGGATCTGCAACAGGAAATTGAGGTTCACATGGCCTTAGGGGGAGCTATGATACATCATGATTTTACATGGTATATTATTGCAGGTGTTTCCATAGCAAGAGAAATGCATATAAATAAAGTTGCTTATTGAGAATTTTTGTTGATGTTTGGAGCTAGGTTTATTGATGCATATAATTTTTTGTGGTGTTTTATGATATTAGATTTATGCTACTAATGATATATCTGCAGAATCTATTGTGATCAGGAGATATTTTGTTGTGATGAGTAGAGATGGCACTTGTTCATGGGGAGAACTTCATACACTTCCAATATTTCAGTGGTTTTGATGGAAACATGTTTCCTTGGAGGAGTTGGTTATGCATTCCATGCTATGTGCTTATTTGACATGAGTTTGTTGTAGGAGCTTGCATTTTGGTTGTGCATGGATTCTATGCTACCTACATTAGTTGACATGCAGATGGATAGTATTATGCATTTTGGTTTGATGATATCATGTATGTGTTGGTGCCATGGAGGTGTATGATATAGATGCTTTCATAATTCCTTTGTTTGAGATTTGCAGTCTGTATGCAGAAAACTAGAACCTGATCACAATGGATGCAATTCATGTTATTGTTGCTACTACATATGGTGGTGTTGATTATTTCCCGTGATGGTCCATAGACACATTTGATGATAGATTTATCCTTGTTGGTTACTAATTTGAAATCTAATGTTGTAGCTTGTGTTCTTGCTAGAATATGGCCTCTTGATTTTCAGCTATGTGATGCATGATGATTATACTTATGAGTATGATTATTGTAGCTGCTATGTTTTGCTATAGAGAGCTCATATATTGGGTTGATTGGTGTGCTATGTTGTTGGTTTATGATGTTGTTGATATATTCTATGGTTGGGCAATTATGTATTGTTATGTGCTGCTGATTACTACTGCTGAAATATTGATTTATGTTTGGTGATTTGGAGAGGCTGACACATGTATCTTATGTGATTTATATTGATATTATCTTGTTTCCATAAAGAGGACATGTTGTTGATTATATGCTCTCTCTACTTGCATTATGACATTATACTAGACATGCATTAATGAGAGGATTATTATGATTCCCATGTATGAGAGAGTCTCATTCTTGTATGTATCATGCTTAGAGTTGAGATCCATGAGAGTTGGTGCGACTATGTCTAGGTTGTTAGTAGTGTTGGTGCAACCATGTATTCCATGTATTATTCATGTACACTCTCATATTTATCATAAGTATGGAATATAGACTCATGTATGCATTGAGAGGGAGTCATATGAGTCATGGTTAAACCATATGTATAGGCTTATTGATGCCATTGTACAATCATGTATAATCTTTTATAGTCATGTAATAATTCTATCAAGCCCTATACTTTATTACATATCATTTGATCATAGTTATTGGTCCATGTAGAGTAGCCTCTTGCATATGGAAAAGAGTCATTGGCAATGATATATCATATTATATATATATATATATATATATTCAACCATGGAGATGTTTGAATTTAATGGAGTATGGTTGTGTTTAAGCCTCAACATTTGTTGCAACAACATGGGGGATGACCACCTAGTCCGGACCTTAAAGCAATTCCTTTTCTGTTTGGAATGATGGTTCTGACTGGTTCAGATAGGTCCAATTACCTTATCTCAATCTCCAAAATGGCTTACAATATGAATTTCATCCACCAATGGAGAAGAGGCACTAGATCAACCCTCTTGCTAATCAGGCAAGAAAGTGATCCTTAAGCTGATCCGGGGCTCAGCCAAGCCACAACTCAAGTTTGTCTCTTTATGAAAAGGACTTTTAGAAATGTAGAATTAATCTAAATGCAAGCAAAAAGAACTAAATACTAATCCTATCTCAATTAGGAATATATAGATCTAATCCAACCGAAAGAAAGATATTTAAAGTATTGAGATTTAAATATGTTTGGCTTATAATGAATATGAAGCTAACGAAGTAGTTCAATTAATTGACATTATGAATACCAAAACATATTCTATTCAGAGACCTTTTAACTAAAATAATAAACCAACAACATTTAGGAAGAAGTTCACAAAATGATATTGATTGTTTAATCAGTAATTCGAATAATTAAAAAATAACAATGTAAACTTTGAAACGGGAACTATAAACTCAAAACGATAACTATGCCTAAAAAACCATGAAAAACAGTGCTAAAAACGAAAAGTGTGTATACTAGAATGATGTTTTTTTTAGGGTCAATTTTGAACATGTTTTAAAAATGGCAGTGAGAACGAATTTTTTGTGCAAAAATCGTGCAAAAAACAGCCTGAAAATGAAAGTGCTAATAATGGAACGATGGATTTTTTTTTAGGGTCAATTTTCAACATTTTTAAAAAATGCCGTTAAAATTGAATTTTTATGTGAAAAAATTGTGCAAAAAACACCTTCAAAATGAAAAGTGTTTATGTTGGAATAACAATTATTATTTATTTTTTTGGGTAAATTTTCAACATTTTGAAATAATGGTATAAAAGATTTTGTTATGACTCCAAAAAATATTAAAATTTCAAATAAATAATGAAAACATAAAATTAAAAATAAA
>APFE030734179.1:56648-89289 GCA_000404065.3 Pinus taeda
TTGGTACATCAACTTCCCGGGGTCGTAACTTTGGCATACGATCTCCGTTTTATGCGCATGATAGCCCGTTGGAAAGATATCTCCGAGGAATACGACGGGAAAGACGATTTTTTATCAAAAAAATCGCAGAGCAAGATTCCCCAAAAAACGTCGTTTAGGGCCTCAAAACGGCTCCGGAAGTTCAGGACCCGAAAAACTGCTAAAAATAGTAAACTGCGCTATAATTAAGGAAACTAAAAATGTTGAGGTGGGGGTCCAGGTGGACTTGGCAGGTGGCCACCAATATCCACCTGGATCACTCATAGACATATGTTCTTTGTGAGTTGGTAATATAATTTGCTTCTTTCCTTCTACTCTTTTTTAGATACCTAGCCTGTGAATTGGCCTCTCTCACTTTGGGGTTCCCCATAGGCTTCCCCAATTCCAGGTGGGACTTCTCTGGTGCGAGTGTTTTCATTCACTCTGTTCCCTGAGAATTCTGAAAAAACCCATTGAAAACTTGGGTCCCCCCTCCCTCCATAGATATTTGAAGGATAGTGACCTCCCCTTCATTTTAGTAGCTTCCCATAGGAATTTGAAAAACCCAACTACCTAGTTCCCATGAGGCATCCCTACACCTCCACCCTACTATGAATGCATCCCTGCCCTAGGTATTGCCACCCCAGGGAGCAAGGGATTGCTTCTCTATCTCCCACCAGGCTACAAATCTCATGCCGGTCCACAAGAGAGTTATTCTTCTCCATTGGGTCCCATTGAGGGGGCTAAGAAAAAGCCTTCTTAGAGCACTTTCCCTCCCCCAATTGCATCCCCAGTTATTGCGTCTGTTCCTGCTGACCTTATCCAGATCCAGGCTCAGCTCAGGATTGAAGAATATCAACCTATCAATAAGCCAAGGGACACTTCTAACCCTCTGCTCATTACTGAGACCCCTTCCTTCCTGAGCCACATTCTCAACCAAAACAACTTATTAGAATTGTTCCTACAGTCGCTAAGGAATCCCCTTTGGATAACCCAGTGGGCCCCATAATGACTTGGCTTTCTGTCCTGACCCCAGAACCTATATACCCTGAGGCCAAGAGCATGGTTCCCAAACCCCCTTCCCCGAGTGACAAGCCTATCAAATTCTCCATAAGATAATAGGCCAAAACCCCAAGAAGAATGGGAGACCTCTACAGTGAACCCAACTGAGGGAATCATTAACATTAACCAGTGCTCTGCTTCTAGAATCATGTTTTCCAGATAATCATGAGTGATAGCCGAGAGGACATACTAGTTCTTACAG
This sequence comes from Pinus taeda, assembly GCA_000404065.3. Classification (NCBI taxonomy): domain Eukaryota; kingdom Viridiplantae; phylum Streptophyta; class Pinopsida; order Pinales; family Pinaceae; genus Pinus; species Pinus taeda. The sequence continues at coordinate 57,931 of APFE030734179.1, forward strand.
ACGATAACCGAACACTACTCAATGTCCTCCAACCCTCGTCATTCACCACCTTCCCCTACATGTCCTACCTTGTCTTGCTGCATGTAAATGCCTCTTAACCTAGCTTTCTTACCATTTTGTCTTTCTGTCCACTTACCCTGCATTTCGTCTGAAGGACTCACCACATGTTTTCTTCCTATGTCCACCACCCTTTCTCCTGCATGATTGTCTTGGGATGGTTTTCCCTTGACTTCCCCATAATTTCCCTTCATTAATTCTATGCTACCATCGGATTTTCTTGCCGTGAATTTTCTCCCACTACCTTGCCACTTGCCAACTGCCATTTCCTTCTTTCCTTTGCCACTCTTGACACCTAGCCATCCTCTTTGACCTCTGCCCACTTGAGCTACTGCACCTGCCCTACTGCCATTTTCCTGCTCATGTGGCCCTTGGAAAACCTATTCTCCCTTTTCCTATGTGCCATATGGATGTATGATCCCCCCTCGACCCACCATGGTCCTTGACCTTCCTCTCCCTCGTTTAATCTGCACCACCTTTCGCACCTCGACCGGGGGTTTCCTCCATTATCCTTTTCTATTCTTAGGATTTCCTCAAGACTTCTCATGTTAGGTCCCTATACTACTAGTTATTACAACCCCCTTATTATATTGTTGTGCCCATGTAGTCCCCATATTGTTATTATTGTGCCCCATAGAAGCCCATTATTATTATTATTGTACCCTTACATTATTATTGTTATGTCGACGCTGATTATATTATGACCCCTTAGACTCCTATATATAGAAAGGATGTCTTGTAATTTGTATCATCCAAGAATTGTTCATTTGTGTAATGTAAAGAAGGTTTCCCCCTCGAAGAGACTTATTTCTAAGGCGTTCATCTATCTTTTCTATCTTTTTGTGAGCTGGTTTCATAACATTTGGTATCAGAGCTTTGGATTCTAGGGTTTTAGCTGCTCCAAACAAGTCATCATGGAATTTTCGCTATAACTTTTGTTTTGCGATGTTTCAAAAGCGAAAATGAAAACCCCTTTGAGACGAAATCTTGCTGAACCTTGGGTCCAAATTTTAGAGCTTGTCTCACTATATTTTTGGAGATATGATCTGAGGAGGTTATAGTTTTTGCAAGCTCCAAAATTTCATCTAAAATAGGTCATCGTGGAATTTTTGCTATAACGTCTTCGTTATGAAATTTCAGAAGCTAAAACAAAAACCCATTTGAAAAGAAACCGGACTCAACCTTGGCTCCAAATTACAGATCTTGTCTTGCTATATTTTCGAATATATGATCTAAGGAAGTTAGGGTATCTCTAGACTCCTGAATTACATCTTAAACAGGTGACCTTGGGAAAATCGTCATAACTTTCACTTTGAGCATAAAATTTAAATTTAATCAGAAGTTAAAGAAAGAGGACAAAATGTAGTTTTTTGTTTGTCCTTTTCAGATTCGAAGGTCAAAACCATGACACATGGCACGTCATATAAGTTCGCTATTCTTAAAAGGTGTATAATCAGCTCATCTAGGGAGATTGTGCATAACTCTTTCTTGGAGAATCCAATTTTGATCATACTGGTGGAATTGGAAAGAGGACGCAGAGGAATACTAAAAGTCCTGATTCTAGAACTGGAAGATCTGAAATTACAAAGTTACAGTCATTTCAAGATCGAGCTCCTAAAATCAAGAGAAAAACGAGATGATGAAGTTTGATGGAAAGGATTCAGTAAATTGGATACTATAGATGGAGAAATATTTTGATCTACATGGTGTACCACTATTACAAAAGGTATGTATTGCATCTAATTATTTAGAACCGAATCAAATTTTATGGTATAAAGGGCTTTGTTCTCGTAAACCACTTGTCACATGGTCAATTTTCATGGAGGAAATGATAGCACATTATGAGGATACAAAGAGAAACACTTCTTTAGCCAATTGATAAATCTCAAACAAAAGTGTTCAATGGCAGAGCACATTGAGGACTTTCAAAAATTGAATATAATGGAAAATGATATTCCAGAGAAGCAGAGGATTGATGTCTCCATAGGAACTTTAAAGGATAACATTCAACATGAGGTTCCTCTTTGGGAACTTGATTCATTGGAGAAGGCATTCAAGCTGGCAAGAAAAGTGGAAAGCAAAATTATGGAAACAAGGAATTCTACCCCTGACAACTATAAACATGGAAGTGTTTTTTTTCTTAGCCTTCCACAACCTGGAAGGGTGACACCACAACAATTGGAAGAAAAAAGAGAAAAAGGGCTTTGTTACAATTGTGATAGAAAATGCACTAAAGATCATAAGTGTACTGAAAAGAAATTATTTTACATAGATTATGAAGAGGAGGAAGAAAAGGATCAAGAAACATCAAAAGAAGAGGATATACACCAGGAACCAACCCCAGAGAAACAAGAAATGAATCCGACCATATCTTGTAAAGCATTGGAAAGAATTACCACTCCTCAAATTCTCAAGATAAAAATACATATCAAGAAGAAAAGGGTTCAAGAAGTGAAAGATCACATTGAGAAAGAAGAAATGAATCCAACCATATCTTGTAATGCATTGGCCGGAATTACCACTCCTCAAACTATCAAGATAGAAGGACATATGAAGAAGAAAAATGTTCAAGAAGTGAAAGATCACATCGAGTATCAAGAAATGAATTCGACCATATCTTGTAAAGTATTGGAAGAAATTACCACTCCTCAAACTCTGAAGATAGAAGGAAATATCAAGAAGAAAAAGGTTCAAGCAGTGAAAGATCACATCAAGAATCAACAACAAATTCTCCAAATTTTAAAGGATAATGTCACTTTGGTGCAGAATCGAATGAAACAACAGGTAGATCAACATCGCAGTGAAAAATGTTTTGATGTAGGTGATTAGGTATTTTTACGGCTATATCTCAAGCAAGCTATTTATGAGAAGGCAATGTTGGCAATACTACATGTACTTAATAAATGGTGACCTTACCCAATGGGAAGACACTTCAGGGTAAAAATAGGTCATTATAGTCTTAAATACTTTTTAGAACAAATATTATCTTTAGAAGAATAGAAAAAATGGGTCACAAATATGTTGGGCTATGACTTTGACATCATCTATAGAAAAGGGAAGCAAAATTTTGTTGCAGATGCACTCTCAAGAAAAGATGAGGATGTGGAAGCATTGTTTCGTGTTATTTCTATTATCCAATTAGATTGGATAAATGAAGCAAGGGATGAATGGAAGAAGGATGAAGAAGTGTGGCCACTCATTCAAAAGTTGCAGAAGAGCCCAATTCAAACAATATTGCCAGAACTTGAAGAGGAAGGAAAAATCATATTGGAACCTCGAGCAATCATAGAAACAAGAACCCGAGAGCTACGAAATCGATCAATTTCAAAGTATCTCATCAAGTGGAAGAACTTCACTGTTGAAGATTCCACATGGGAGGAAAATAATTTTATATAGAAGCATCATGAACTACTCAAGTGTTGAGGACAACACTTTTTGAAGGAGAGGAGCATGTTAGGTCCCTATACTACTAGTGTAACCCCATATTGTTATTACTACAACCCCCTTATTATATTGTTGTGCCCACGTAGTCTCCATATTTTTATTATTGTGCCCCATAGAAGCCCACTATTATTATTATTGTGCCCTTACATTATTATTGTTATGTCGGCTCTGATTATATTATGACCCCTTAGACTCCTATATATAGAAAGGAGGTCTTGTCATTTGTATCATCCAAGAATTGTTCATTTGTGTAATGTAAAGGAGGTTGCCTCTGTTGGGTTCCTATACCAATAGAAGTCATAATTTTTGAACAACTGAGATTAAAACTGTAATATGTACATACCTTTACTTTCTGCAAATGTTTTCCATATTATAAAAATTAAAAAATGTAAAGAGGAAATGTCTTAAAAGATAAATCAAAGGACAAAAATAATAAGAGAATATCAAAAAAATGAAAGAATATGAACCCCCAAAACAAAAAGACCATGAAAGTGTGCAAGTCCAAATGCTACTACTATTTACTTTTATGCATAATACTAATTGTGTGCAGCTTGTTATTCATGCCCCAATCCATGGTAATCAAATAGTTTAATCTTGGTTACTCCATGATTTGAATTTCATGTTTATAGATAAAGAATGAAAATTTGACCAAACTGTTTAACCTTGGCAGATAATTAGATTAGGTAGAGTGAATAAAAGGAGCTCAACTATTTAATTTAAGTCCTTGGATGTAATAAGGTTAGATTTAGATAGATTTCTATTGTAAAAGAAAAGAAAAGTTTTGATAAGGGTTTGCCATCTTAAGTGCACCCTAATAAAGAGAAGTAAAAATGGTAGGATGAGTAGGTGGATAAGTAGAAGAATGGTTGCAGAATTCTGATGATTTTTCGATAAAAGCATGTTGATCACCTTCATCATCAGAGTTCCAAGTATGGATAATAATTGGACATGCATAAAGCTTCACAAAGTCAATTGATTAATTTCCCTCACTCATTTCACCTTTCACTTAACTAATTTCCAATGAAAAGTCTTAAGTATCAAAAATCTTAAGTCAAAGGGGCTCAAAGCATTTCTATGATTTCTAGAGGGACCGGACCCTTGGCCTAATGACTTATAAGTCCTAAGTACTGAGAATCCCCTCATAAACATTTACCCCCTTCACTCTCCATCATTTTCCCAAACAAATCCCTTTTCCTAAGGTAAAACACTATTTCTCCTAAGGAAAAGCCATTTCTCCATAAAAACCCCCTTTCTAAAAAACCCAAAAATACTTTAAGCCTAAGTATAATGTGTTTATGACAATAGAAAATGAATAAAATACATTACACTTCAGCGCTTTTTCATTTTATATTAAATTCTAACTTTATTTATTAAATCCCAAAAAATACCCCTTTTTCGTATACATTATTAAAAACCCCTATGTTAATATCCCGCATAAAGTTTGAAACATAAAATTTATTAATAAATGATTAATGGGTTAATTAAGCCGATCAGTGGCTAATTAATAACCAAAACCCACCGCCGAATAAAAGAGATTAATTAATCAATCAGTGGTTAATTAATAATCTATCTTCGCCAATGAAATCACTCCTGACGTCATCAAGCCTCCCTAATCTGCCATTAGTTAATCCCCCTATGCATTAAAACCCTAGCGGGCCCCCCCATTAAACCACAGGACAAATCATCGCCCCAATCCTCGTGCGATCTGACCCCTTTTGATCCAATGGTTGATGCTCATATCAGGCGGCCTCCAAAGGCCAACCTTTCCCCGTCTGATATGGGTGGTTTCATTATTCACCCCAATGCTACGTGGCGCCTAATGAATGGCATCAGGTAGCCTCCCCCCAATATTGCCATGCACCCAAAAGCTGTGTGAAACAAACTGCTTACCACCCGCCCGCTACGCGACAAACCGTCTACTGTTCAGTTCGTGCCATATTTTAAAATTTTGCTCGTTAAAGTTCAAACCCCAAGAACCCAGGTTTTCTCGCCCTTCACCCATTCTATTGTGTAAATTTATGAAACCTTTCTGCTCCACCTGAAGCCTCTGCTAACCAATTCAAGCAGGTTTTACCTCTTGAAATCATTTTGGACTCACTCCATAGACCTTTAAAGCTCGATAAATCCATTAATGTCCCTCCCTGTCAACCCAACGTTTTCCTAACAGTTTGTTTTGTTTTACAGGCGATCAAAAGACTACAACCTTGGATAAATAGTCTTAATACTAGTCATAAGACCTGTTTACTCCGAGATTGTTATCAAATATATTCAAACAGAGATGGAAAATAAAACATACATTTAAAATACAAGCAGAGGAAACATGAAAATAAATGATTTAATGTTGAAATAGACAATAAAAAAACCTAAAATATACAGTGAACGTAAAGGAACACAGTAAAGAATAGTCAAAGTGTATCAAGGTTAAATAGTATAAAATTGAAGACCAAGTCAAGTAAATCAGCTAGCATGAAGATAAACAACAGGGAAAACAGTTACAGAGCATACAAATTCATGTCAAAGTGAAGACAGATGAAAAAACAGAGCAGTAGAAGTAAATAGTAAAAGTAAACATGGAGGCAGTAAGGGTTAAATAGAGATGAAAACACTTTCACCAGCAACAATGAAGTTTATCCAAAGTAAAAGTGAAAAAAAGTTAAAATAAATTTAAGGTTAAAAGATGAAATTAGAGCAGAAATGGTACATTCTTCAGAAATTTCCTGTTTAAGTCATAGTTTTGTAGGAACTATTGTGACCAATTCAAGATGTATTTTGAGTTGCTGGAGGAGGGTTTTGTTCCTAACATGCCAATATACAAAAAAATCTCTCACTTTTTACACAAATATTACCAAAAGGGAGATAAGTGCATGTCTTCACAGCCTAGTTTTCAGTTTGTGCAAAGTCCTGTTTTTGAGATCTTTTTGCAGAGAATATTGTGAACAGCCGGAGCTGAATTTTGGGAAACTGAGAGAGTTTTATCTCAAAAACATGCTTATATAAAATAACCTCTTTCACTTTTTACATATATATCTTGGATTGAGATATAAAAGTGTATCATTGGGCCTTAAGTTTTCATAATTTCTTGGGCAGAATGCACAAAAGAAGGATGCAGTTAGTGACTGGAATGCCTCATTATCCCTTAAGAGTTGCTATCAAATTAGAATTTCCCTTCTTTGTCACCATAAATCCATAAAAATAGTGTCAAATAGATTCATTAGTTTTGAATGTCCTTTATTTAAGTTCTATTAATGTAAAACAGTTTGAGATATTTGTAAAACCAATCTTGATATTTCTTCAAGATATTTCAGTTTAGAATTAGTATAAATACTTCTTCATTTGAAGTATTTTGGGTGGATTCAAAGACATTTTCATAGACATTTTCCTATCAAGTTAAAGTACTATTGTATTAAGACTGGATTGGATTGCTGGATTAAGGGATAAAGCTAAAGACATTTCATAGGATTCTTGTGCACAATGGAAATCAAATAAGTATTATCTCTTCATGTTTATTACTGTTTTATCTCCATGTTTATAAATATTCACATGTTTCTCTATGAAATCTAAATGGTAAACAAGGAATGATATTTCAGAATTAGCTTTAGTGCTCTCTATGTTGACTGTTTACTTTCTTACTGTTTTCTACTAAACTATCTTAGTCTGGGAATTCTTAATTACTCCCTTACTTCCGTAGTTCCCCCCCTTTGGTCCATATTAAAGGATTCTTAGTTGCCCTTTGCTACTGATCATCGTTCTTTTCTTCATCTTGATCTTGGTTTAAGGATTCTTGATTACCCTTTTACCCTGGTTAGGACTACCTCATCCATTTGGACCTGCAAATTTGCTTCTTGTTGTACTAGCCCGCCCTGTGAACTCCTACTTTAGCAATTGATCTGATTAAGTTAAGCCACTCTTTGATTGAATCCATAGCCCAATGGTTTTAAGGCTTTCTCTACCCATCTCTTCCCAGAATTCCACCAACCAATCGAAATCAGACCTCCTGAGCACTAAGAACTAGCCTAAAATCACACCTAAAACAAAGTTAAAGTATAAAGAGAGAGCCCTTTCTGGACTTAGGTTGGCTAGAACCCAAGTCTAAAAGATTAGGTTTGTGGTTACCTCAGAAATTTATTTCTTTAACCTTGAGAAAATTCTGAGTGATAACAGCCCCCTCGAAGAGGCTTATTTCTAAGGTGTTCATCTATCTTTTCTATCTTTTTGTGAGCTGGTTTCATAACATCTCATGCCTTCCATTTGGCTTAACTTCTTGCCCCTTATATCAAGGTTTCTACCAACCTACCCACACCCCTAGTTGGCTAGGTTATCTGTTGCCACATTACCAGATCTGCAGACATGCGTCAGGACAATGTATTCTATCCTTCATATTAAATTTCCTATTTCTTGGACTAGCCATGCCTTCCTCCAACTTTGGCTTATTTTCTCCCATCTGGTTCGTTGCTATAGTTTTTTCACCATTTCTATTGCTAGCTTCAAATCTCCCTCCACCTCAATTCTCTGAAAGCTTTCCCTCTTTGCGAATTCAAGCCCTCGCTTCAGTGCATAGAGCTCCGCTTCATTATTTCTCGCAATACCACAGTCCATAACAAATAGATGGATGGTATTGCCTTCGAAATTTCTAAACACACCTCCTGATCCAGCCACCCCTGGGTTCCCTTTTGCTGCTCTGTCAAAATTAAGTTTGATGAAGTCTTGCTGAGGGAGCATGAAAATGTTTGGAGAATTGTTGGGTGGATATTTCTATTTCCAAGAGTTATTATTTAGCATGTTGGGTTTTAGGCTTAATCCTGCAAGTATTCGACCTTCCTAAGGATTGGTTTCCCAATCCTCTGGGTACCAGTTCTTTGCAAGGATTGTTTCTATGATATTATGGATAATCATTCCCCATAATTGTACTGTTGTTCTCTTTCCCCTTTGAAAATTCTTTTGTTCTCTCCTTCCACGCCATCCACAGTAGGAACCCTAATGATATCTGCCAAGCATGGTTCAAAATGGGATTCTAGTAAGGCTTCCTTCTCCATTTTTCTATTTTTAATTTCATGCTTGTTTGATCTTTGTCCCTAAGGTTGAAAAGTTTCTCATGGTTTTGATAGAGTATTTCACTATAGCTGCAGGCGTTTGTTAGATGTTCCATTGATTCTAATTTTCCTTCACAAGTCTAGCAGGCCGATGGTTCCTGTAGCCCCCTTTTCTATCGTTTATCCCAAGTGAGTGCTCTACCATGCCGAGTTATCCACATAAAGAAAGCAATTTTTGACCATAATTTATCCTACCAAATTCGATCCCATATGGGTGGCCCTTGCTGGTGGTGGTGTGTTGCTTGTAGGTGGTAGCCTTCTTGTATGGTGAACATCCCTTTGATTTTGTACCCCCATATTATTATATCTAGGCATTCTCATATTGCAATTTTCTGAGACTCCATCTCCTTCTCGTATGTTGCCCACTGAATGGATTCTAGAGCATTCAACCAATCTTGTTTCTGCTTCCATTTTCTCCAGTTTTCTATCGTGTCTGGGCTCCAAAAAATTTTCACTTCCTGATTTGTAGGGTTATTGGTGAATTGACATATTTCCCCCAGATCAAGTCTATGAAGTAATTTTTCTCTCTGCTGCCACACCTCATTCCAAAGATTGGTTTTGTCTCCTCCCCTTATTTCCCAAAAGCTATGAGTTCTTATTAGTTCCCTATTTTCTAATGCCAAATTCCATATGGCTGATCCCTTGATGTTTTCTTGGACTCTCAGCCTTCCTTCAATCAATTGTGGCATTTCATATTTTCTCCCCCATATTTCTTTTCATAGATCAGTTCCTCCCTGAATCCATCTCCACCATAGCTTGGCCCCCATGACCTGATTTAGAATATAAGGGTCTTTGATACCCAACCCACCTGCTTTTAATGGATTTCTGAGCCAATGCTAGGATAAGAAGGCCCAAATTTTTTTTTTTTGGCCCCTGCCACGTAAATTTATTAAAGATGTCAATCATCCCTTGACACATCGTTTTGGGAACAACTTTAGTAGATAATTGGTAGATCGAGATTGATTAAAGCACTGTTTTCAACAGTATTACTCGACTTGCCATATTCAGTGATCTGAACGTCTAGTTCTACATTCTCCTTTGGATGTTGGATACCAGAGTCTTCTAGTTTCCCACTCTGATTTGTTGGAGACTTAGTGGGATCCCTAAGTATTTCAAAGGGAGATTGCCTATGCGGAAGCCCACAATTCTTGCTACAAAGGCTTGGGATGGGGCTGTAGTATTGAAGAAAAATATGTCTGACTTATCCTTATTGATCTCCATCCTAGAGGTGCTCATGAAAGCATTAAAGATCTCCATTGGGGATCTGGATTCATTGAGGGATGCTTGCCCAAACATCATTATGTCATCAACAAATAGTTGATGTGTTAATGACAAATCATTGCCCCACATTCTGAGACTTGTATATTGTTCACCTTTCACTTTTCCTTTAACATATCTTCCTAATCCTTCAGTAGCCAATATGAAGAAGAATGGGGACAATGGATCGCCTTGTCTAAGCCCCTTGTTCCATTGAAGGCCTCTCTAGGAGAACCATTAAGGAGGATTGAGAACATTGGGGTCTAGATCATCGATGATATCCAACTTATCCATCTAGAATCAAAACCAAATGCTTGTAGGATACCTTGTAGGTACTTCCAACTCAGGTGGTCATAAGTTTTCGATAAATCTACTTTTATCATCATACCTTTAGCTTTTTGACTCTTCAGGGAGTGAATTGTCTCTTGAGCTATAACAATTCCATCCACAATTTTCCTCCCTTTGACAAAGTCTGTCTTCTCTTGGGAGATTAATCTAGGCAAGATAGGTTTGAGGTGATTCACCATGATTGTGGTCATAATTTTATATATTACATTACAGAGGGCTGTTGGTTTGAATCCTTGTGGTTCTTTCGAATAGTCGGTTTTGGGGACAAGAGCCAAGAAAGTGGAATTTAGTGTTGGGTTCATTCTTTATTGCGTCGAGACTCCTCCATGATTTCCACAATATCTTCTCCCATGAATGACCATGTTTCTTGAAAGAACTCGACTGTGAACCCGTCTGGGCCTGGAGCTTTGTTCTTCGCAAGGCCTTTGATAATGTCTTCCACCTCAGACTTAGTGATTTTCGTTAATAGGGCCAGGTTCTGATCCCAACTTGCCAATTAGGGGATATGCCGATTTATTATGGAAATGTTCTCTGTTCTATCTATATTGGGTTTTGTCAGGAAGTTTTGGAAGTAGTGGACTAGCAAGTTCTCCATTTCTTCCTTTTGAGTGAGACGATTTCCTACCCGGTCCACTAGGGAGAAGATCCTATTATTCTGACGGTGTTGAATCATCGCTTTGTGAAAAAATATACTATTCCTTTCCCCTTCCTTTAGCCACTTAATTCTTGATTTCTGTTTCCATAGGATCTCTTCTTGCTACCTCCTTTCCTCCAAATTGTTTAGCAGTTGTCCTTCTCCTTCCACTAGGGTTTTAGTTCTTCCATCATTTATTATCTGTTGTTGCACCTTCCTCATCTTAGCCTAAAGCAGTTCCTGATCCTATTGTATGTTACCAAACTCTTCCCTATTCCATTTTTTTATTGTATCTTTAAGTTCTTTGAGGCGGAGTTGGAAAGTATGCATTAGGTTTCTTCCTTCTTTCTCACTTGCTTTCCACCACTCCTTCAGTTTTCCAAGGAAGGTCAGGTCTGTTAACTGGAAAGCTTAAAACTTGAAGGGTCTCTTTATTTTCACTTGTTTCATATCCACTTCTAGTCTAATTGGCCAATGATCCAAACCCAAGTGGGGTAGGATGGATGCCTCATAGTAAACATCTTTGCTAATTATGTTTTATGTGGCCAAAAATTTGTCAAGGTGAGACACTATTTTCCTATTTCCTCCTCTTCTATTGTTCCATGTTGTACCTTCCGTTGATTTTTGGTATGTCCACTAGATGTATCTCTTCTTGGACGCCCTTGAATTGTTCCATTTTGGGCTCGTCCCTTCTAATCTCTCCCTTTTTCTCCTCTAACGATGTTATCAATTTGAAGTCACCACAATTAGCCAGAGCTTTTCATCATGCATTTGGTTTAGGGCCCTTATATTTTTTAAGAAGTTTTCCTTTTCAATTGGAATGTGCAGGCCATAGATTGCTGAGAGCATGAATGATTCTTTAGTTCCTATGTTTTGGAACTGACTTGTAGGGATGTGTTGCATCCCTATCCAATAATGTTCTTTTACTTCTGCTAGATTCCATATTATTTCTATCCCTCCACTTCCTTTTTCATTTGTAATTACTACCTCATACCTTGGTTTCATCTTCCTTAGAATCTCTTCTAGTTTTTCTCTTGTTATCTTAGTTTCTTGGAGGAGCATAATTTGTGGCTTTTCTCTTTTCAATCGCTCCATTAAGTATCTTTGTTTTCCTTGGCAGTTTAGGCCCCTTATATTCCAAGATATTACTATCATTGGGAAACTTTGTTAAGTTGTTGGTATACCGTTGATAGTGATACCTCCCTGCCCATGTTCACCAACATCTCTCCCATTATCTGTATCGATTCCTGTAAATTTCTCCTGCCTCTTTTCTTTCCACCTTTTGCTCTATTTTGGTACTCCTGGGGGTTTTCCTAGTGCATACCCAGTTGCTCTATGATCTCAACCTATCCCTGTCCTTGTTTGGATTTATATTGTCTAAAGGTCTCTTTGTAAAGTTTCTTTTGGTGCTCTGGTATAAATCTTTCATCTAAGTGCCTCCATTCATTTAACAATTTATTGAGGACTTACTCTTCAATGCTTAGCTCCTTCCCGTTACCTGGGTCGATTTCCATTGTAGTGGTTTCCATCCCTACCTGTTCATCTTTATCTGTGAGATCAATTTGGGCTTTTTGCATAGGTGTTGTTTTTGCTTGACTAGAACTAATTTCTTTTCCTTTTTCCTGGTAATCCATGGGTTGGGTTTCGTTTTCTGCTTCTTCTTCCACCTGTAGTTCCTCATATCTATTTTTACTACTCGACTGAGTTTGGTTATTTTTTTCTAGGTTGTGGAGTCCCTTTGGTGCCCTTCTCTTGTTCTTAACCTCTTGGAACCCCTCATTTCCTTCCTATGGGGTTTTCAGTTGTTTTTCATTTAGCTCTGGGCCTTCCTGGTTCAATGGGAATTCTTTAAATAAATGGCCATATTCATGGCACCTTTGGCACTTGAACGAAATATGCTCATAGTCCAGGGTCTGTTGCCATATGTCTTCATGGTATTCTAGCTCTACTGATTTAGGTATGGGTTTTGCAATATTCATATACACGCAGATTCTTGCATAGGATTTATATCGACCTCTTTTTTTGGTTTCAACTATTTTAACAAATTTTCCTATTGTGTTCTCAATTCCTTCTAATATTTTTGGATCCCAGAAGTCCATTGGGAGTCCAAAGATTCTTACCCATATAGGGGCTTCTAGGAATTTCTCTTTATTTGGGTCATAACATTCCTCCCAATATCGCATGAACAGACCTGCAATATAATGGAAATAAGGGCCATTTTCAAATACTCTTTCCTTATCTTTTAGGTTTGATAAGATTATCGTAAAGAAGTCTCTGACTCCCAGATTGAGATTGATATGGACTTTGGGTTGCCATTTCTGTTGTATCCACTTGATCAGGTCTTTCTTCATCGGCCACACTCCTATGAACTTGCAGATCATCGTGTGTTCCTTCATGAAGCTTCTGTATCTTTCCAGTTTGTTCATCGGAATTACAAATATGGGTTTCTCTGAAGCACATGACAGACACTGCCCCATGCTTCGAGCTTGTCATCATGCCTCGAGGACTTGGCCATTTGTCGGATTAGTTGCTTCTTGGGCTTGCGACTGAGATTTTGTTTTTTGGCATGAGTCTCTTGCTGCAGCATCCCAGTAGGATGGAATATCTCCCCCCCCCCGTCTGTGTCTGTCATCACGGGATGTCTAATGGCCCACTATCTGCCTTAACTGCCAGAGAGGTCAAGGAATGTAGGTTCCAGCCTTAGGTTTTGGGCATGTCAATGATGCAGGGTTTCTAGGGTTGCAAAGCACCTTTCCAGCATCAAGACAACTAGCTTGACACTTCTAGAAAAACAAACTATGGGAAATTTTGTAGACTCCGGTAGAAGCAACTCTAATCCTAAATCAGAATGATAATATTAATTAATTAATACTAATTAATTTTAATTATGTTATTAATTTATTACAAATTTAATTAAACAAAATTAAACATAATTTAATAATTAAAATATTATTATATAATATTTATATTATAATTTGAATTATATTAAAATTATAATATAAATTAAAATTATAATATATTATTATATTTAAATATTTTAAACAAATCATTATCTATTAAACAAACCATTAGAATCAACCATTATTAAAAGAAATATTAAGTGAAGAGGTGAGGAGTTTTTAATGAAGGAGAGGAGGGAGTTAATGGAGGAGTGGAGTGATAAGGACGGTTACGTGAGGTGAGGAGAGGTGGAGAGATAATGAGGTGGAGGGTGATGATGAGGTGATATAGGTTTGGGAGTCATAAGGAGTAAAACTTTGTATTAAAACTTTTTTACCTCTCACATTTTTCTAAAATTGCACCATCACAAATTTTAAATATAAGTGCATGAAAAAAAAAATTATTTGTGATATGTGATTTGTGATGTATCGCAATCGCAACATCGCATCGCAAATTTTGATCGCAATATTTTTCTAAATTGCAATTTTTTGATCACATTTTTTTAAATCGGGATTTTGAAAGGGAAGGTGAAGTGGGGCCCACGTTAATTAACCATCCTACAAATTGGACTTCAACCATTTTGCGATTTTGAGAATCCAGTCTTGGCAACTTGTTTTAAAATACTAAATTGGAGTAAATTACCAAGATTCTGAAACATGTTTTCATCCATTGTATGATTTAGCTTGGTCATTTTGTAGGACCATTAGTGAAAAAATGAAAAAATATGGGCAAAACTAAATAAGAGTCAATATTTACAGTGAATGACTATTGAACTTAATTAGCTATGAAAAATCGATATTTTATACATTTATTTATATTTTTAGTCTAGGCAAGAAAACAATCAAACTTCAAAGGAGTGCCATTTACAAACCGGTTGACCAAATGAGTCGAAACAAGTATTGCTAGAGAGCCTGTGAAAAGTTGGATTCAATGAAACAATCAAACATAAATCTAACGAAAATGATAAAATGATAAAATTGTAAGACAATTAACTTAAATGAAAATCATAAAAGATGCTTAGCCAAAAAATTAATGGAAAGGGTCTCCATTATTTCAAGTAATGGGGGGCATTGGGTTTTCCCTACAACAATGGCAACACAATGGGAAGAACTAGTTATCTCTGGTTAAAGACAATGAAATTTAATTTATCCAAAGGTTAAAAATAACAGAGTTCACAAAATCATCTAATAGTAAAATATTTCCATAGGTCCCACATAAAATAGATTAAGTAATATGAGTCTTATAAAGATAAGTACTCAAAGAATACTAGAGTAAAAGTCATGAATCCAAATTTGGGAAAATTTGTTTTAAAACTACCTCATATAATAATAGAAGAAGTTAGAGATAAGAGTTTTTGATAAAGAATATATCCATTTTATGATTGTCTCTGACATCGCTTCACTGCCAGCAAGCCTGAACAATACCCCAACGAAGTTTTTGTTTATGACATATAAGCTTAGTCTCGCTGACAACGAGCATCCATAGCCCTGACACGTTTACTTGTATTTCCCATGCTTCCTCTTCAATCACTCTTTTGATAAGCGTATTTGCAAGCTTGTAGTTTATGATATATTTGAGTGAAAGAGGTGGGATGGTATTGGAGATTTATATTTAATGGACATAATACTTTCATAATGTTTGCTCCAAATTCTTTTCCTAGAACTATTAATCAGAGGCTTTTATGTGGAGGGGTGGGAGGGATTCATTGTATTGAGCTCAAATCAGTTCTTTCCTTGAAAAAATAAACTCCATCACTTAGTAAGGATGTGTGTTCCTCCATGAAAAAAATTTAATGAAATAAGAATTATGGTTCCATAAGGATATGCGTTTAATGATAAATGAAATTCACTGATATAGGCAGAGTTAATATTTCCCCCTGTATGTCAACCATTGTTGAACAAGAAAGTTCCTTTCACATATATCATGGCATAGTCACCAAAATCAAAACAAAACTGAAAATAAAATAAAAATAATTCCTAAGCTAAAGTAAGAAAATATATCAGCAATCAAAAATAAAAATGAAGAAGGTGAAAGGTGAAAGAAAAATCCAAGTTTTGAAAATATAAACTCTAACAAGATAGTTTATACCAATATCTCAATGAGATGAAATAAAAGAAAATAATCATGTGAATGTTCCTTCTTTTGTTGAGGTTTAGATAAATTTTATCTTGTAGAGTTATAAGCATTTTGGCTTTTGATAGCAGTGATGATAAAATTCAGCGACAACGAAAAAAATCTATATGGTGTCAATTTTTTTGTTTCAAAGCATCATCTTAACCATTTTCTAAGAAAAGAAATGATTGAAGAAACAAACTAGAGGTTTAGAAACTCCCTAGTGTAGCTGATTCGATGAGGATTATTACTAAACAAAGGAGAGTGAATTCCAAATATGATCTGGTGGAAGCGTGAGAAGTTTTATGAGGAGCTGTAAAACAAAGTTTTAGATCAACAAAAATTAAAAACAAAATTGAAACCAAAAGTAGATAAATGAAAGTGGGCACATGGAACTTACCATTTGGAGAATTGTGTTGAATCTTACCTAAGAGGTATCATTTTCTCCAACAAAAGATAACTTCCTCTTTTAATTAGAATTAAAAGGATGAAGAAGTTGAATTGACTGAAATCTTATTGACCCACAATCATCACTTATTAAATTTAAACTAAAACAAGAAACAAACTAGAAGAAAACAATGTTTCATGTTCCAGGAATCTAAAGTAAATCGAATTCATTAGATATGAGACTGTAAATATGCTTCTTAATGAATCACAGTCATAAATGCTCTCTCTCATTTTTTTATTTTGAGTTTGTATTAGCCTCATTATATTGAAGTTGATTCAAAATCCCAAATAATATATCAATTATATATATGAAGATGATTTATATATTTAAATGATAAGTATGGGGTGAATATCAAAATCCAAAATAAAAGAGAATTCCAAATGGATTAATCATAATCCATTATCTTTACCTGTTCCAATTTTGCTATGAATTTCTACATTACCATAGTGGATGCTCATGAGTGCCTTTGTAGTAAATGAAGATGCTCACTAAAAAATGATTGATATAATAAAATATGCATCCAATAACAAATCAAAGGAAAAAATTTAAATGAACCATAGGTGATGAAATATTTCATTAGCCAAGAAGATTTCCGAGAAGAGTAAAAGAGGTCCATGTTCATATATCATGAAGAATATATCTCTGTTTAGTTAGAAAGTCATCCCTATGATTGAATTCTTGGATTTCACAAAGTTATGATTGAAACACATCCAAGTTTTGAGTCATCATGATAACATGAAAGTAGCATACATATTCAAAGATAATGGAACAAGACTTCATGTCACCATAGTGAATTTTTCCTTTGATAGATGTAATGGATATGATAGTGGTAAAAGGAAATGTGATGCTCAAAGAAGTAAATCTTGGAATTTGTTTTTAAATGCTTCTGATATAATACAAATCCAAGAGTCTATGAATTTGAAATCTTGAGAAAAATCTAGAAAAATGTTAGGTAGCGAATTAGGATTTCAAATTTCATGAGTTAGAGGCTTTGAGTCCCTTTGGAAGAAATGAATATGACCAAACGGGAACAATTTGGTAATTATGATGCATGGTTCAACTTTATCTTCACAATTTGAACATTTGGAACACACATATATAAACTCATAGATAAGATCATTTGTTGTAAGGGTTTTGTGCAAAAATTTCCTCCATTTCTAGCAAATCCGAGTTTTATAATGAGCATAAGTATTTGATTCCAGCTATATCGACCAAAGCCAGAATATGATCATTTACCCATAACATAAATTTCCAAATTTCTGCACATATGAGTGTTATCAGAGAAACCTATCGGCAAAATATTATAGCTGTATTTTTTGAAACATGCGATATTATGAACTTCTGATATGCCTTGATTAAAGATATGTGCAAGAATGTATATCGTAGGTCTTTTATTGGAGTTTCAATATCGGGTGTACAAAAGGAGAGTAACTGATTGAATTTTTGTGATATGGCAAGTGGGAAGTTATATTTGGGATCTTGTATTGTAGGTTACCTATCAGGAATGATTATGATCAAATGCTATGAGATGGATGATGTGGTATGGAAGATGTGATATCGTGCAAAGTTTTATCAGAGATCAGAGGCGATGAGGCTATCGCAGGAATGAATATATTTGGTGCAATCTTATTTGAAAATCTCTGATATGCGGTTTGTGATATGCAGCGTGACATCTTAGTAGGACCGACATTGGGCTTGATAAGAGATCGGTGATCAGATGATTGAAAATGAGTTGTAACATCGTTGATACGCCGATGTGTGATGTAGAATGGACGTGACAGTTTTATTAAATAAATTCAATCCCTTATCAAATTCGGGATATCAAAACTTTTAAATGTACATCCCAATTGAAATTGCAATTTTATGATTGGATGCAATATCTTTTAAAACTGATAAAAATTCCATATCGGGTCCAGGAAATCAGAACTTTTAAAGCATGCGCTTCAACCAAAATTGTGATTTATAAATGGATTTGATATCTTTCAGAACTACAATTAAATGTGGTGTCGGGTACGAAATTGGGTAGATATCACCATACTTCAATTGATGCTTTATATGAAATGTCCTGACATTAGGATGTTCTGATAACAATATACAACAATACGACAAGATTGGGACATTTTAAAGTATCCAAAATAGAAGTGGCCAACTCAAATTTTCCTTTATATAAAAACTCCATTTAATAATTTGATTAACCATCGGATTATTCGATCGGAGGAAGTTGTTATCACGACTTTCTCATGAGGAGAGTTGCAATATTATATTGATTCGACATGAATTTCCCGATAATGTATTTAAAATTCTTAAACATAATTTTAATGAAATATATAAGGAGAATTAATGAATCCTCAAATTCTGACAAAACAACTAATACTTCCCTCAGCATGTTGCAAATTTAAAATAGTTGTCTGCTTGTTTCAAGTCTCCAAAATCAAAGCAATGAAGACTTGGAAGAAAATTGACTGTAAATTTTGCCTCATGAATCTTCAATTTCTCCCATGTTCAATATCATCTACTTATTTGATCTTAAAAATGCTAAGTAATGAGTTTTCATTAAATTTCATCCACCTCTAATTTACATCAGAATACAAGAGTGGTGAAAATGAGCTCCTTTTCAAAAATACTTACAAATCCAAAATTGTTAAGCTGTAGCAAATTATTGGAATTTCTTCATGTATGATCATGATGATGATTTTTGTTTTGCAAAATAAGACAATCAAGTGCTTTTCACAAATGTGTTGATCTAAGAGCTTCTACAATACTCTAATCTGTTTTTCTGAAAATGAAAGGGAATGCCCATAAGAAGTTAGATTCATTACTTGCTTTATTGAAATCTGAAATAATGAAATAGGTGCTAACAGAAAAAAAATCTAATCTAAATTATTCTATTCCTACGTTTACCTTAATTAAGGAAACATGACTAGGTATAGTCATACTTCCAATGTAACCACTCTCTTATCTTAATTCATGCATGTATGTACAGATCAATCATTAGAAACAAAAATACAAATAAAATTAAACTAAGGAAAATAAATCTGAAATAAAAATGTACAGTTATTGCTAATATATTATTTACAATTACCTTCTCTTGAATTGTCCTTTCCAGTTGAATTTCAATTGGATCATAGAAATCTGGATGAATTTCTATTGATGATTGGAAAAGGTTCAAAAGAGGGGATAACAGGCCAGATCGTGGAAATGAGCTTTTAGATACAATGGCCTGCATAATTTTGTTAGTGTTATGTGCAAGTGTTAAACTATTAACAATATTCCGTGAAGGAAAACTTTCCAAATATTTTTCAAAGGGATCTATGAAAAATGGATGAAAATCTGTTAGATACAGTGGAAGATTATTAATTGAATTAGATTTTTGGTCATATTGTGAAAATACACTCTCTTGTTTACACTAACTTTGAGAAGGTAGAAGTAATTGATAAGAAATGAACATTAGTTGAAATTGGAAGAGAAATAGCTCTTGATGTTCACAATTAGAATCTGAAACTTCATTTTCCCATTTTGACAACACATCAATTGAGTGTTCAATACTGAGTTGCTCAATATGCCAACACAAATTATCTAAAAATTGAAAATTAAAAACATAAAACAAATCTAAATTTAAACAAAATAAGTGAAGGAAAAATAATAAAATCAAATCATAGTTTACACTAGTGTTACAACACAATTGGGAATTATTTGAAACAATTTCCTTTTCATAAGAATTGGCCAGAATAATAGAATTTGAATGATTTCTAATACCAACTTGTGAATCAGAAAGAGAATCATGACTATGAATAGGAATGAGATCTTGATCATCATATAAATCATAGATTGGAATGTTTTCTCAAATGATGAAATCATGAGTATGATTAATTATTTGAAAATGAGAACTATTTGAAATAATTTCTGAATTAGAGTGTTCTTTATTTTCACATTGGATTAGAATTTGATCAAGAGGATTCAATAGTGAAGTAGAAGAATCAATGTCCTTAATGTCAAAGTAACTATCATAAATGACCTCATGACATTCATTAGAATTCCCTTCGATCTCATCCAATGTATCAAAACAAGAAGGAATATAAAGCACATGTTCATTAATGCCAGAAGAATGATCAATAGTTAATTCTCTATCTTGATAAAAACTGATTGGCAATTCATTAAGATCAACCTCTCTATTTTTTGAAATATCATTAATGTTAAGAGGGGATAAATTGCAATAATATCAGGATAAAGGGAAAAATGAGAATCAAAAGCATTGGATTTAAAAGTGTCTTTATTTGAGAACTCTTACGCATTCTGCTCATTGTAAATTTCATATTTGAGATCATTCAATTGTACTTGTGCTTTCTTGAAGACTGTTTCTTTGTTGTCCTGAATTGGCATTTACTTATCGTAAAAGAATTCAGAAATATGTACAACAGATTGCGGGTTATTGAGAACTTCAATCACTACTTGTACTTGCTGATTTATGCTCTGATCTTCTGAATCTTACAGGCACTGGTTTTCAAATTTCAAAGCTGTATCTTCTTCAAGATTATTTCTAGTATTATCTTGAATTTGAATAGTAAAATTTTCCAAGCTTTGTGATTGAGATTCACTTACATGTGAATGTGCATCTTGATCATTATTAATACTATAAGAAGTGTGCACTAAATGAAGAAATTGATCGTGCATAATAGAGGCCACTTCATCATCATTTGTTTGCATCTTCATATTGGAATTCTCAATTGTGTTAATGTAATTAGAAGGAGTTTGAGCAAAGCTTGAAATAATTTCACATGGATTATAAATAGGAGGAAGAGAGAAAATATGTTCGTAGAAATCTAGTAATTCCTTTCCTATAGATTTCTCTTCAATTTTAAATTTCAAACAATTTAAATGAAACCTGATGGTAAAATCAATCAAATATTCATTTTTGAATCTTTGTAAATCTTCAAAATCGTCACATACCTGTTCGTAGTTATATCCGTCAAATTTACAAAGGAACATTGTAACAAATTGATCCCAGCTCCGAATTGAGGCAACTAAAAGCGATTGACACCAACTTCTAGATTTTGCCAAGAATGTAAGAGTAAAAATCCCGCATAAAATACCTTCACCAATTCCATGAAAAGTAGAATTTGAATTTTTTTGAATGAATTGTAAAGCATGATTAAATTGAGAAGTATTCTTCTTACCATTAAAATTTACCTAAGACAAGAGTCTTACCATTTCAGGTGGAGTGTTTGAAGATGCACGTCCATGGATACAACTCCAAATTGGAAGTTTAAGATGAGTCATTGTAATAAATAAAATGTTAGAAAACAAAGACTCCAATTGACAACAATTTTCAAGCCCTCCTTCTAGCACCAAAAATGTTGAAGCCTCGACATTCGCTACAACAACATGGGGGATGACCACCCATTCCAGACCTTAAAGTAACTCCCTTTCTTTTTGGAATGGTGGTTCCAACTGTTGGAAATAATACTGAGAGGGGGGGTGAATCAATATTAGTCAAATCAATAAATTTTTTATTTCATACTCTGATTTCTGTACGCTACCTCAATGAAGGTAACTCGCATGTACATGCAAATGTATTTAAGGAAACCAACATATATCTAGCAAACCTAGTTAATTCATCATATGTTGATCTTTAATCAGTGCATCAGTACTTCATTAACCATATAAACAGTAACCATGTGCAGTAATAATAGAACAAACTATCACACATAAGAAACACACATGAACAATAAGATTTAAGGTGGAAAGTTTCCAATGCAGGATAAAAACCACCTGCTGTTGTCTTCTTTTAATATAAGAAAAACTTGTTTAAGATCTTGTACTGGTGCAGAATCATACCAGTACGTAGGTACCCACCTGCAAAAGACTACAACCTTCTCTCCTTCTCTAGCTTCTACTGGAAGGGAGCTACAACCCCCTAGCTCTTGTACTAGCTGATCTGTTTACTAGTACATAGGCGCTGACCTATTGAAGGCTTCAACCTTCACTCATTTTCTAGTTGCTATTTAAAGGGAGCTGCAACCCCCTGGCTCTTTTACTGGCCGATATATTTACCAATACATAGGTGGTAGCCTACAGAAGGCTACAACCTTCTCTCTTCCTCCAAGGACCACGTTCATAAATTTTTAGACTGGATACTCCTGGAACACAACACCATAATCTGAAGGCCACGTTTCATCCAATTTTCATATTGGACCCATCAACAACATTAAAGCTCAAAATAAATCACCACTGCAATACAACTATCAAATACATCTGCATAAACCAATCATTGAAACTCAAATTTCACAACTGAATAAATCAATCACTTTGACAACCCATCATCACTATAGCAAATCACAATCAATCAATCTGATCATTCAGAATACTGTCACCAGAATACAGTCACCAAAACCCAAAGAATAACTCAGAACTCTGCAACAACAGACAGAAGCAACTAAAACATACTTCATAAGGTATAGGCTACTTCCATGTGTCTAACCAACAGGTATACGTGCTTTTATCAAAGCCAACCAATGTACACATCTGCAAATATTAATTCATAATTTTGTAGCTATTCCAGACTTCAGTTATACCCAGATCATAACATTTATAGAATAATACATGCGTCAGTATTCAGATCTAGACTATACATTATCAAACCACATAATGATAATTCATTTCAAGCCTTAAGATCTTAATCCATCATTAGATTTTATCCCTCATCAACCACTAAAATTCATCCTTGGTTGAGATCAAACAAAGAACCATAAGCCAATAACCTGCATACTAGATCTCACACTTCACCAGATATTCGATACTTGCACCCTTTGGCCTAATGATCTTCTCCTCCTTATACAGTTTTAGTCATTTCTCAATATCATGGACCAAAACCACTTAGGACCAATACCTTGGACCAAATGCCTAGGGTCAATACCTCGGACCAAATACCTTGGACCAATACCTTGGGTCAAAATACCTTGGACCAAATACCTCAGACCAAAAACTCAGTTTTCCAAGATATACGCGCTTTTCCTTATGTGAAAGTGCGTGTGTACGTATACCCTACTTGTGTTCAGTGAACCTGCATGTATATGCAGCTTGGTCAAGGTGAACCTTTGTATACCTCTCTTTCTTCATTCTTTGGAGTCTGATCTGTAATCCTTTGTTGTTAACCTGCTGTAATGTGAACTGTCATTTGAGTGAGTTGCCATTGTACATTACTTCTGAACTGATTATCATATACAAGTGAGTTGTTCTGCTACAAGTGGGTTGCCATCAAGTACAACACATGCATCATAATGCCAACAAATCCCCCTTTGGACTTGATGGAAACAACAACACCAAGACACTCTCCCCCTTTGACATCAAGGGCAAAGGGTGGACCAAGATATTCTCCTCTTTTGATATACATTGTGCTGTCCATGCTCCCCCAAGTACATGCTGAATTCTCTGATAAAACTCCCCCTTTGTACATGCTGAGATGCACTATATCATCCATGCTCCCCCTGAGCATATGCAGAGTCTACAAATATTTTCCAAAAGAATAACATGACTAAGTGACTTTGACCTTCCTATCACCAATGACACATACATACATCCATCTCCCAACCAAGTGGGGATATACCAAATTTGACTCATCTACCTAACCAAGTGGGGATATAACAATTATTTATTCATGCCAGAAATATAATTACATCATGGGTCTTTATATGAAATTTACATCGAATGATATACATGTCATTTATAACAGAGACCAAATATCTAAACAAGACCATGATAGTCATCAACAACTATCATACACCATGTATGATCTGCACCATAAGCATCTGTCAATAGCATCCAGACCTGTAACCTGAAATAACACCATTCTCTTGGCCAACCAACAATAATATGCAACTTAAGTAATCATCCATGAATCTGATCTAAATACCAACAATGTGACCCAAGTATCATCTGAGATTTTAACATAGAAAGATGTATCGTTTAGCCACATAAGCATCATCATCATTGATGGTACCAAAGACATAATGCCAGCAATGATTTATTAGAAGCATAGCATGTTCTCCCCCTGAACCTATTCCACCTGTTCACTGCCAGATCTGATCATGCATACATCAGTAAGAAGTATCAAGGCATCATCATCAATCAGATATACATCAAGTTATCAACAACTTGTGAGGATCAAAAGTACTTCTAAATAACATCCACAGACTGTAGTCATATATCATCATGACAAAAAAGATAACTGATAATTGTCTGAATCATATCAAATCAGTTTTTCTGAGTCTGTCCCACTGCATTTTTTCTCAAACCACATATACATGACTTTGCAGCTTCGAACTCGCATATATACGTGACTTGTCTTCATGAAACTTGCGTATGAGATTTAGATCATTGAAGTTTCATACTTTCAGCTCCCCCTGAGTCTATTATGTCTGTACATTGTGCCATGCCACATTTTTCTGACTGTACTTCCTTCTTCTTCCATATCTTTGAGTGTGATGATGTTTTCTCCTTTTGGTGTGGTGCCCGAAATTTTCCCCTACATTCGTTTGCTATATGTCTAGGCTTGTTACATGCATAATATCTTACATGTTTCATATTCCTTCTATAAAATTCAATGGCTTTGTGACCAAACATATTGTAAGAAAAACAATATCCCTTAAAGTACCTGGAAGTTGATGATATTTTAGTGTGACGGTCTTGAACCATTCTACTTTTGCATTTTGTTGCAATATGTCCAAAATTATGACATATAAAACATTCAACATTATTCATTTGAGGAAATAACCAATTATGACTTCCACAGTTAAGAGTAAAAGATTTTATTTGAATACTTTCTTTCCTTGGTTGTTGATGGGGTTGACCTCTCATCTCCTTGTTGAGCATTTAAGATTTTGCATTAGATTTCCTTGCCTCACCTTGTGAGCTAGATTCACCTTCAACAGATTCATGAAAACCAAGACCAGTTTTGATGGTAGGGGACCTTTGAATACTAAGAATATTATCCAAAATCTTAGTACTATCTTGAAATCATAACATTTTATCCTTTTCTTCTAATTTACCTTTTAAGATATTTACCTCAACCGGATATTACTCTTCCTTTTCCTAATATTTCTTCAGCCTTTCTTTCTTCTTCCACTTGTTGCCTTAATTTGAGAATCTCATTTTCTTATTCTTCATCTACTTGAGGTAGTTCTTCATTCTGCTTATTTTCAAGATCTTCTTTTAGAGAGAGGATCTTAGCTTCAAGACTTACATAGTAACTGGATCTATCTTTAAGTCTCTCGATTGTTATACTCTAATCATTTATTTCATTTCTTAATGATGTCACTTCATCTTGCAGCTTTTGACATTAATCTTCCCTTTCCTTGTACTGCTTCCTTACTTTGTTTCCTTCCTCCAACTGAGCTTTTAATCTAGTAACTCCTTCTTTGAAGGCACACTCCCTTTTGTTAAATAGAACTTTTTGATCTCTGATTTTATCTGTGAGTCTTTTAACTTCTGTCTCTATGTTTCTTTCACCATCACTTCCAATATCTCCAATATTGCATGAACAAAGAAAAGTATCACTAGAAGACCAAAGATTTGTACCTGATCCTTCATTTGCTTGTTCATCTTCAATCTGAGTTGATTCGGAATCTGAATACTTGCTTCCACCTGACGGCCAATTGTCATTGTTCCTTTGATTTGTTTTCTTCTTCTGAGGCACTTTCTTCTTTAGCTTCTTTCCCATTGTTTCTACGGATCTCCTTCAAGTGAATAAGCTTCTACCAAAGGACCTATTCGATACCAATTGTTGGAAATAATACTAAGATGGGGGGGAGGGGGTGAATTAGTATTAGTCAAATCAATAACTTTTTAATTTCATACTCTGATTTTTGTACGCTACTTCAATGAAGGTAACTCGCGTGTACACACAATTGTATTTAAGGCAACCAGTATATATCCAGAAAACTTAGTTAATTCATCATATGTTGATCTTTAATCAATGAATCAATACTTCATTAACCATATAAATAGTAACCATGTGCAGTAATAACAGAACAAACCATCACACATAAGAAACACACATGAACACCAAGATTTAAGGTGGAAACCCAATGCGGGACAAAAGCCACCTGCTGTTGTCTTCTTTTAATATAAGAAAAACCTGTTTACAATCTTGTACTGGTGTAGACTCATACCTGTACACAAGTACCCACCTATAGAAGGCTACAACCTTCTCCCATTTTCCAGCTTCTATTGGAAGGGAGCTACAACCCCCTAGCTCTTATACTAGCCGATCTGTTTACTAGTATGTAGGCGCTAGCCTACTGAAGGCTCCAACCTTCACTCGTTTTCTAGTTGTTAATGGAAGGGAGATCCAACCCCCTGGCTCTTGTACTAGCTGATATGTTTACCGTTACGTAGGCGCCAGCCTACAAAAGGCTATGACCTTCTCTCTTCCTCTAAGGACCATATTTCATAAATTTTCAGACTGGATACCCCTGGAACACAACACCATAATTTGAAGGTCACGTTTCATCCAATTTTCATACTAGACCCATCAACAACATTGAAGCCTCAATATCATTCACCACTGTAATACAAATATCAAATACATCTGCATAAACCAATCACTAAAACTCAAACATCACAACTGAATAAATCAATCACTTTGACAACCCATCATCACTGTAGAAAATCACAATCAATCAATCTGATCATTCAGAATACAGTCACCAGAACAAAAAGCAGAACTCAAAACTCTACAATAGTAAACAAAATCAACTAAAACATACTTCATAATGTATACGCTACTTCTATATGTCGAACTAGCGTGTATACGCGCTTTTATCAAAGCCAACCAGCGTACACATCTGCAAATATTAATTCATAATTTTGCAGCTATTCTAGACTTCAGTTATACCCAGATCATAACATTTACAGAATAATACATGCGTCAGTATTTAGATCTAGACTATTCATGATAAAACCACATAATGATAATTCCTTTCAAGCCTTAAGATCTCGATCCATCATTAGATATTATCCCTCATCAAGCGCTAAAGTTCATCCTTGGTTCAGATCAAGTAAATCACCATAAGCCAATAACCTGCATACTAGATCTCACACTTCACTAGATATTCGATACTTGCACCCTTTGGCCTAATGATCTTCTCCTCCTTATATAGTTTTAGGCCTTTCTCAATACCATGGACCAAAACCACTTAGGACCAACACCTTGGACCAAATACCTAGGGTCAATACCTCGGACCAAATACCTTGGATCAATACCTTGGGTCAAAATACCTTGGACCAAATACCTCGGACCAAAAACTTAGTTTTCCAAGATATACACACTTTTCCTTCTGTGAAAGTGCACGTGTACATATACACTACTTATGTTCAGTGAACCGATATGTATACACAGCTTAGTCAAGGTGAACCTGCGTATACCTCTCTTTCTTCATTCTTTGGAGTATGATCTGTAATCCTTTGTTGTTAACCTGTTGTACTGTGAACTGTCATATGAGTGAGTTGCCATTGCACATTACTTATGAACTCATTACCATATACAAGTGAGTTGTTCTGCTACAAGTGGGTTTCCATCAAGTATAACACATGCATCATAATGCCAACACCAACTGGTTCAACTAGGTCCAATTACCTTCTCTCAATCTCCAAAATGGATTACAATATGAGTTTCATCCACTGATGGAGAACAAACATTAGATCAACCCTCTTGTTGAATATGCAAGAAAGTGATCCTTAAGCTGATCTGGGGCTCAGCAAAGCCACAACTAAAGTTTGCCTCTTTTAGAAATGTAGAATTAATCTAAATGCAGAATTATTCTAAAATGCAAGCAAAAGGAACTAAATCCAAATCCTATCTCAGCTAGGAAGATATATATCTAACCCAACCACAAGCAAGATATTTAAAGTATTGGGATTTAAATATGTATGGGTTATAATGAATATCAAGCTAACGAAGTAGTTCAATTAACTGACATTATGAATACCAAAGCGTATTCTATTCAGAGACCTCTTAACTGAAATATTAAACCAACAATGTTTAGGGAGAAGTTCACAAAATGATATTGATTGTTTAATCAGTAATTTGAATAATTAAACAATAATATGAGGAAGTAGTTCACACCATATCACTATTTGTTAAACCATTATTAAAAGATAGATTTCCGAGTAAATAGTTACTCAGAAATTAGAATTCAACCCATAAGAGCAGAGATAAATAATAACATATGATTGAGACAAATTACTCATGCCAACAAAAGTGCACAAATATGAATAAAATGACACATTCCTGCCATCATAAAATGAAACTAGTATTTAAAACAATAGTATTAGAAATGGAAATTTATTGAATCCATTTCCCTAGCTCTGGTCTCCAACAATCCTTTACATTGTTTGAACTCCTGTTTTTACAACAAGCACTGCAGAAGTGCAAACTCTGCCCAACATACATAATTCATAATGCAAAAGAAAAATCCTTAATAATCCTAGATCTGAGATTTTCTCTCCTCCCACCTACAACTCTAAATTCCTATTACAGCAGTGCTTTTAGAATTCCAGAATTGCAGAGGAGAGAACCCCTTATTACATTCTACAATCTGTTATTTATAATATTTACAAAGGAATTCAAAATAGGAAAGTTTGTTGAAGAATAAATTTGCTCAATCAATTTTTACTGATTTAAAATTCTATTCTTCTATTTCTAGAGCCTTCTCATTGATTGAGATTCTTTTATCTTCCTCTCTTCAATTGTTTTTTCTACAAAACAAATCAAAACAAAATTAAAATACAAAAAATAAAATCAAAATGTTAAACATGGAATTGAAAGAAATCCAATCAAATTCAATTAAATAAATAATTCAAAAGTAAACCTAAGATTTCTATTAATGCATGTGATGATTTAATTAGTCAAAAAGATTGTTGATGAATCAGTTTGCACTCAGAAGAAGTTGTGGGCAAATGAGAATGCAAAAAATAAAACTCAGAAATTTGATTTTTTAAAAAATTTGGATCTTGATCTTCTGCTCGATTTTAGACTCAATAAATAATCAAATCTGGAAATTAAACTACTTCAGAAATATTCTCCACAATTTTATATTTCTAATGAGCCATCCTAGGCCTCATTTAGTCAAATAAAACTCCATTATGTTATTAATTTATTACAAATTTACCCCCAATCGGGGCATGTGCCCAAGTACGTCTATCAACGATGGTTGCCAGGCCAACTAAGGGACGGGTACTATCCATCGAATCCCACATGCTCATGGTGATGGGTACGGTGGCTTCCTGCATTCAATGGAAAAAGGGCAATGGAGAAGTGGTAGTTAGTGGCAGGGTAGTGACGAAGGTGGGAAAGACATGACAGGAGGGGTGATGGGACAGAGAACAGAGGGAGCAGGATTATGAAGCAAGGCAGGGTGGTGGGAAGAGCATAATTGTTACGGGAAGATGGAGAAAAGATGCAGTATAACAGGGAAGAGACGAACAAAGACCTCTAAATATCGGCTCCAAGTTTGTTAACTGGCCTTACATGTCTAATGCAATGCTTTCTGTGCTATTCCATGGCAGGGGAATGAGAGATCAGACCAGGGAGGTGAATTGGGGAAAAGGTGGGGGAGACCTATGCATGATGGGAGGGAAGGGAATCGGGTCCGAACCAAAAACTAGCACTGAGAGAGATAATCGGGGTTGGGACCTTGAGAAACCACCTGCAATTAAGCATGATAGAAGGATTACCAGGGAGGGAGCGGAGAATGTAGATAAGCATGAGCGAGGGAAGGCAATTGGGAATGGAAGAGAGGAGAAGAAGCTGCATATTATAGAGGGGCGAGGGAAGGTTATGAGAATGCGAGTGTTGGTAGCTTGGCTAGATGGGCTGGTGGTGAGCGTCGTAAGCATAATTCGAGTCAAGCACTAGGTCATCACCCCAGGGAGTAGAGGAGAGATACACCAACACCAGAAAGCTGGAGAGGCTACCGCTAGGCAGGTGAGTGGCATTGATAATTTAGGCAGAGGAGGGGCACTGCATCCTTGGGTAGAGGGGAAGAGGCAAGTGCGGCTTGAAATGTGAGGGGAGGGGAAGCAACAACAACCTATAATGGCTAGAACATATACTTCGTGAACTAATGTGAATCATATGTGAATAGGCTCGCACAACAGAAGAGATTGCTAGACTAGCTCGTGGAAGAGGATGAGGCAGAAGGGGGAGGGAGCTGCCTAGAGAAGTAGACCCGAGCACCTCAGAGCCTAGGCAAGGGAGGAAGCTAGTAGAACGACTCATCAGTGAAGCGGAAACAACGTATAGCGTAGGAATGGATGCAGGCATCCACAAAATTTTAGAAGATTGGGAGGAATAGATAAAGGAGGAGGCAGACTCCAAAGAGGAAATGGATACCTGACAAGAGGTAATCTCGGATCTAGGGAATACTAGGGGTAGACTCACGCAGTTTAAGAAGACTCTATACTTGCACTGGCTCATGAAGAGCCTTTTGGGGAAGTCCATGGAGAAACTATCAATGGGGATGGCCATGACCCTCCAGAACATGCCAAACTACAATAAATACCTACAGACCATTCAATTCTAGATGTGCAAGTAGGACATCCGCTTAGATCATATTCAAAGGCATATCCCTTGTATTATCGAGTTGGTGGTTGCACCAGGAGACTCATTCGAAGACCCGACTCCAGTGGACTTAGCCTTAGAACATGAGAAGGAACAGTTAGGTTCCAGAATGTTTTTTCATTTCTTGCAGATAACGTTTACTTTTTACTGATTTATGCTTATGATAGATAGAAACTTAGACTCTTATCATAATATAGATACATATATAGCTTGGGTTGAGTGTGTGAAACTAATTATTTTTGGATGGCTTATAATGAAGATAGGTGGCCAACAAACATGGTTTCCCACTGGGCAAGTTGAGGCCACCTATCTCATTCATGTGGTGTAAACTTGTCTTTTATAAATAGAAAACAGAATGTCCTGCCAAGATTTACAATTTTTTTTTTTAATTACAAATTTAATTAAACAAAAT
>APFE030734179.1:89723-104980 GCA_000404065.3 Pinus taeda
TTACATTTAAATATTTTAAACAAAGCATTGAAATCAATCATTATTCATTAAACGAACCATTAGAATCAACCATTATTCATTTAACAAACCATTAGAATCAGCCAGTATTAAAAGAAATATTATGTGAAGAGGTGAGGAATCTTTTAATGAAGGAGAGGAGGGAGTTAATGGCGGAGTGGAGTGATAAGGAGGCTTATGTGAGGTGAGGAGAAGTGGAGAGATAAGGTAATGAGGTGGAGGGTGATGATGAGGTGACGTAGGCCCAGGAGTCATAAGGAGTGTAAAACTTTGTATTAAAACTTTTTTATCTCTCGCATTTTTATAAAATCACACCATCGCAAATTTTAAATATAAGCACATAAAAAAAATGATTTGTGATATGTTATTTGCGATGTATCGCAATTGCAATATCATATCACAAATGTTTATCACAAATGTTTATCACAATATTTTTTAAAATCGCAATTTTTGGATGGTATTTTTTAGATCGAGATTTTGGAAGGAAAGGTGAAGTGGGGTGTTATCGGGAAATCTAGTGTCCATTCAGAGTTGCTAGTCCCACTAAGACGGGTAGCTATCTTAGAAACAAACAAACTAAAGTTACTTTCGTTTCCCTTTATGAGAAGTAGATGGGAGAGAAGTAGAGAGTACCAACCTCAGTCTTTTGTTTGGCTCCTTGCTTGTTTCCTCTCCCCTCTGACAGATCTTTGCCACTCCTTCTTCGCTTACCCCGCTTCAAAGAGCACCTGTAAAGTCAAAGCAGCACGATACCATCAAAGCACAGATATCTACGATCATAAACAATATAGGATCAAATATATATTGACCACACAAATGCATATATCAACTCAAACATACAAGAATGTGGAGGAAAACACGAATAGCTTTATTGATAGAAAGAGTAGAAGAGAGGATTACAACCCATTGATCTGACCCAGCGTCATCCTCCTAGCATGAAAGCCCTTCTTCACCTCATGAAAAAGCTTAGATCACCCAACACTATGATGTTCCACCAAGAAACTAACAACACTTCCTTACAGAATACAATATTCCAGCCTCTGGATCTCTGGGATGAGGGATCCATATATAGATGTTTACAGGGGTGTGAGTCAGCTTCTAGGATTTTGATTAGTGTCCTCTCTCTGATAGTTCTTGGTTCCACTTGGAGATTCATGATATCTTACTCATCCCTGGGCGAATTCAGAGAGGAAAGTGTCACAGGAGAAGTTTCTAGAAGATTCCATGATCATCCACCTTGCAAACTGTCTTTGTCATTTGTC
The DNA here is from genome assembly GCA_000404065.3 of Pinus taeda. Lineage (NCBI taxonomy): Eukaryota > Viridiplantae > Streptophyta > Pinopsida > Pinales > Pinaceae > Pinus > Pinus taeda. Next base: position 91,004 of record APFE030734179.1, read on the forward strand.
TACTCTCGCCCATCGCACCCTACAGAAGGGCTTTTCAGTATGCATCACACTTTTTTCATGTGGCAGGTGAGATGCATCACACCCTTAACACTGAGCTGTCTGTATGGTCCAGTTTTGACTAGTTCTGAGTAGTTTTCCATGGAGAAGTTCTGGGAGATGATGTAATCAGCTGACCTTGTTCCTTTAGGGTGTGAAACAACACTTTTAGGGACTCAAAAGTGCTTTGTTTATGGACATATATGATTGGGGTTGCAGTGCCCAAATATGTCTATAACAGTTGCCCCCTAAAGCATGAGGTCATAAATATTTTGATGTCGGGTGAAATGCTTTCTCATCAGGATCCGAGGTTTTTCGAATTGGAAGAAGACATGTAATAAGATACACTACAATACATTATCTTCATAATATTTTCATGATCTAGCTGAGGCGGGCATTCCCATGCTCAACTTTATAAATTCATTTTCATGTACATAGGACAGACAACCGTCTGTGTGGTAGACTGATGATTCTGATAGAGCCATCATCCTTCGATTTGGATGATCATCTGTGCAACAATGATATACATTTAATGTCTTTATTTTCCTAAATATATCGCAGCCTGGATGGATGAAACTATATTCGGGGTCTTCAAACTCATTCAATCTTCACCCGAAGTACAAGTCGATCCATGTGAAAAGAGGTTTTGGAGTCGAACATGGAAATACATCGCCTGATTACCAGCAAATGATGGAAGTTGTTAACAGGTGTGAGAGGAATCATCGATAATGATGATGACCCTCAAGGTACAACAGTACAATTTACGTGGTGTGAAAATGGGACTTGGCATTGAACACCATGCAAAATCTTTCGGTCAAAGGCCATTGATGTAAACCTGTCGCCGGAAGTGAGAAACTTGCCATTGAGGCATGCAAGCTTCAAAGTACTGAAAGGGTTGTTCCTAGGTCAACTTCTTGGATAATGAACTAAAGTCGACAAGAAGTGACCCATCGTAGGAGGGCCTTAATGAATCCCACATCTACAACATGGAATGGAGCAAATGATTTTGTCGAGGTGAAAAAGATCTGATGATACAGGGTTCAGGGTGGCGGTCATGAAAGAATTAAGCATGAAGGTATTGCAGCGAATGAGACACAAGATGGGTTGGTGAATTCTCTAAGTGACTTCTCTTGAACATATCGGTGAAACTGAAATGGATTGGTAGCATTAACCCCAAAAATGGATGGTACGGTGGACCAATGGTAATATGACTGGTGAATGGAATAACCCAACCCGACTCGTGAATGTGTCATGTTCAAGAGTGACTTGCTACCAATAAAGTTTCTTCAAGTTTTCTTCCCAATTTTTCCCCAGTCATTGCTGACTAGTACCTCTTCGGGAAAACCCGTCGCTATGTTTTAACGAGCCTAGCGACAGTGAAACTCGTTCTTGTTTGCATGGACAAGTTTGTCGCTATTGGTTTTAACGAGTTTAATGACAAAGATAACTCGGTCCTTTTTCAATTTTAGAGAGTCTGAAAATGGACGGAAAGAAAACTCCAGGATTCCTTTTTCTTCATGTAATCCCTTAAGTCCGAAAAAGTGTAAAATAATACGAAAGGAATGAATTTTTGATAGTTTTAACAAGCCGAACAAGACAAGTGCTCGATCTTTTCGTGTAATAATCCCTCAAGTCCAAAAACATTAAAATCTAGAGGAGGGATAGCACTTTTGATCATTTTAACAAGCTGGAGAGGCCAATTGCTCAGCAATCTTTTCATATTTTACAAGTCAGATGAAAAGAGCTTAAAGGAGACTCATTTTTGAGGAACGAGTGATATTTTCGAGTAGCAGCTAGTTCCAGGCAATGTTTGGAACTTTTCAATCATGGTAGTGTAAAGAAGGTGGCTAACAGAATCACTCGTCGCAGCTGTTCCTCAAAAGGGGTAAACAATCAAATGGAGGCATATGATCGACAAAAAATAGAGTGGAGGTGATGGTAAGAACATGACCAAGGCTCAAAAGCTGATGATAATGCGATCGTAATGGTTATTTACCGAAGGTGGTTTCATTTTTTAACGAGCTTAAACTCTAGTGGAACATATGCCCATTGCTAGGTTTATTTTTTAACGAGCTTGAACTTTGTGTAAAACTGCTCGTGGCTAGGTTTATTTTTTAAAGAGCTTGAACTTTGTAGAAACATTGCTCGTGATAAGTTTGCATGCCCCCATCATAATAATGCAAATTGAGGTGCATGCCCCCCAAGCTTCATTGCATTCAACATGGTGGTTGGAATGAAGGTTTACCTTCGAGATCTTTGAAAGACTTGACTTGGATTTTACGAGATCGTAATCAAAGACTCGATTTGGAAAGGGAGTTGTTTCATTTTTTTAATGAGGTTGACACAGGAAAAGAACTATCCTCATTACTCCTTGTTGCATTTTTTAACGAGGTCAACACGAGATAAGAACCATCCTCAAAATCCACCGTATTCACAGTATTTGATAGGAAATAAAAAACTGAAGGATGATTAAGGTCGCTGGAACAATCTTCTTCGTAATTTGGAAGATGGGAACGATGGTGGTAATCTTCCCATGGTGCCTCCTCTATCACCATTGACTGAATAATTCCTTCGTCTGTAGAATGTACATGTGACCAAGGATCTGAAGAGGTACCATATTCCTTAGACCTATCTATCCAAACGCTCGATGAGCTTTGATTTGGGTTTGCCTCCCACGCCGAAAACATTGATTGCTACAATATTTCTATTAGGCTTGGAGGCAATACATGGTGATGATCCATGCTAATATCGTGTTCGCACATCTTCTGAATAGAAGATACCATATTGCAGGTTCCCACTGCGGCCACTTTTTCCAGATTGTTTGGAGGCAGTAGGGAAAAAGTACCCATCAAGGTAGGGTCTTTTAGTAGGCCTACTCCGATATTTTGAAGTGACTGAGAGCTTATGTGGATCATCAGAATGCTTCTCGTAACTTGTGAACTGTTGGGGAGAAATGTTTGTTGGTTGATGATTGTAATTCCTCCTTGGAATGGAAATGCAATCTTTCTGAAGTATGTCGACACAACGGTAGCCATAGCATAAATCCAGGCCCTTCCCAGTAGGAAGTTGTAATCGAGGTTTCTATCGACAACTTCAACATCAATTTCTACTATTTTGCCCCCAAGTTTGACTTGCAAGTTACTTAAAATCCCATATGGAGTGTATGTTCATCCATCAAATGCTTTTAACGTCATTGATGATCGCGACAAGGGTGGTGAGCCTAAAGTTTTCTAGCAACTCATTGAGATAATACATGTAGATGCCCCCTCATCAATAATTGTTCAATGAATAGTTATGTTGAGGGATTTCACTTGAATAAGGAAAGCGAGTTGAGTTGGTAACTGAGGGTCATATCCTTTATGATTAAAGGCCACAAGGTTGGAATCTGCTAGGTCAATCCCACCTATTGCTGATAATAGAGCCTGCTTCTGGGAGGGGCAATTTTGTAGTACCTCAAGTGTCGACATAGCGGACGGCGATTGGGCCAGGTCCTCTACTATATTATAATTTTGTGTTGCTCTGGCACAAGGATTAAATGTTGATTTGTGTATTACTCCCTTTGGCATCTTTATCGTTAGCTCAGGAATGATGGGTGGCGCAACTTCGGTCGAAGTTGTTGTCGAACTACTAGGTTGATCAGTAGCCTTGTTGTTCGACAGCTGTGGATTCTCGTAATCTTTATTCCTTGTCAATATCAAAGCATCATTTTTTTGTTTCATAATGGATAGCATAAGCACTTGGGATGGGGAAGCATTATCACTAGCAACCAGATTAGTTCCTGGGTTTGGAAACAGATCAGTCAATACCACTGAGGTTTTTGAATTCTTAAAGAGTTTCTTAACTTCATCTTTATGTGGACAATCTCTCGTCCAATGATCCTCATCGCATATCTGACACCCCGCAGGGGGTTTCCTTTTCCCAGAAGGGTTTGCAAAAGATTTTCAGGAGACGACTCATCCTGCTTCTTCTTTTTCCCTTTCTTTTTCTTCTTGCCTCTTGATTGCTTCAATTCTTTGCCTTTGTCAGTCGACATGGCAATTACCTCTGAGGCGAGAAGTTCTTCATTTGCATTTTGACTAGAAACCGTACGAGCTTTCTTTGATGTATCCTTTACGATTTTCGTGCTAGTTGTACCTATCATGCCATCGCTAGCATGAGAGTCTTTGTTTGATTTAGGAGGAGGAGGAACGAAAAACTCCAATCTAGGAGCATCAGGGATTTTGTCGTAGAGCATACCAGACTGAGTATAGATCAAGTCTAGATATTGCGCACGAGCAATGACTTGCTCTTTAGTGACGACCCGTCCCTTTGCCACATCTTTTGTAGTAGAAGGCAACAATGACTTAATAAACCATTCAGCTAGCAGCTGATCAGGAACATATGTTTTTACCATTCTATGATGACACCGCCACTCATGAATATGATCAGATATGTGGGTGGTTGTCATTTTTTTGAAATTGGTAAGAAGATTTGTTCTTGTTTCGTACCTTATTGGTAACTGAAAATGGATTAAAAAGGTTGTGACAAGGATACTGAAGTTATCGAATGAAGCTCTAGGCAATTCGACGTACCATTTTGCTGCTGGATTAGTTAAAGTTTGCTAAAAAAGGCGAAGCCTAATCGAATCATCATTGAGAGTGTTGGACGGACACCACAGATGAAAGGTCATCACATGATTTGATGGGTCTTCACCCGGATTTCCATTAAATTTAGGAATATCTGATGGAAGTTTATGAGGAATCGCTAGCCACTAAGGGGCATAAGCAATTAGATCATTTGTTAGCTGATTTAGATCTGGTAACTCTAAAGTTGCCATGAAGGGAAACTGTTGATTCAATTTCGACGAAGCATACCAAGGATAAGATGGGATCACCTGAGCAGTGGGTCTTTGCGTACCAGCATAATGTATTTGATGCTGATAACTTTGGTAAGGCTGATGGGCATAACCATTACGATATGATTGATGTTGACCATTTTGAATATATGGCTGCCCATTACCTGCAAAGCTTTGTTGCTCAGGTCCTCGGTAAGCTTGTTGGAATTGCGGTTGTTGATATTGTACTAGCCATGGTTGTGAAGCCATTTGTTGTTGTCTAATACTAGCTGTTTGACCAAGATGAGGGGTAATAGTACTCGTTTGAACCTGGGTCGCTTTGGTTAAGGAGCCACTAACTGATGATTGTGGTTACATCGTGGAGACAAGAGGCTATTGTATTACGACCTGAGAAACTTGAGGTTGGCATACAACAGGCAATGCTTTTACTTACGACATTGTCACAATGGCTAGTGTAGTGGGGATATTCAACACAGGTAGACTTTGTTGCATTGAGTATACAACTTTTGGTTGTTGAGGTAGTACCAACACCCAACCACTGGATGTAATTCCAGCATGACCCGAAAACTGTTGTGAACTCTCATACGGTTGTTCTCCCGGAGGGAACAATGAAAGGGCATACTGCCCCCCATATGGTGGCAATCCAATGCTCAAAGGAAATATTGGCCTTTTGGGACTGGATTGTCCAAATTGATACTGTTGTGAAGGATCAATTTGCTAAGACTCAACATAAGGGATTCCAGATATTATTCCGGACGAACAAACGAGAATAGACCATACTGTCGAAACAATCCCTAGATGGACTCCATCTAGCAATTGAGAGCTAGTTGGGATAGATGGTACACCAATGAACATTGTTGGAGTAACAGCAGGAGGTTCTGCTGTTGCTGCGTTAAATGACACAGTCCTGGATGTCGATGATTGTTCAGACATATCTAGTCTATCCAAAAGATTTCCTAACAATTCTACAGGAACTTGTGATGAAGGGAGACTAACTTCTAACAGAGAAGGATATAGAGTGATCCCGGTTCCAAAATGCAATGGAGTACTGGATGGAAGATCATCCACAATCTCTTCTATAGAAATCAATCCAGGTGGGATAGGTAGACTGTCAGGTCCATAAAATATTTCTGGTGTCGAAGAAGGTATAGACTCTGTAGCGACAGATGTTGGAGGGGTAACACCTTCCGAATCAGCTGTAGATGGAGCCGGTTCAGGAATAGAAGTGTTTACCATTACATTAGGATCACTTCTAATGTCCTCTTGTGGCTATGGAACTTCTTCTGTAAGGCAGGGATACCAGAAATGGTTGGAGTAGCTGAAGTCTCTGAGGATGTTGGAACACAAGTTCCAACCAAAACAGGGGACTTTGATCCAGTTAAACGAGTTCGCTTGGTCCGAAATAGTTTCATTTATGGAGTCAAAGATGGTTGACTTGCTAGTATCCGCGAACGACAGGATTTCGATTGAATTTCCTCCACGATTGCGGATTACTTGATCAACTCAAAGGGTAAAACGTGATTTCGAATTAAATGAATTTTAGATGCTTTCACAAAACTTTCTTTTTCAATTTTTAAGAGTCGAGAAAAAGCTAAAGATGACTCTAGTTGCCTTCGATTTTGAATGAGCCTGAAGTGACAAGTGCTCATATGGACCTTTTCCTTTAAGGAGTCTGAAAAGGAACAAAAGAGACTACTCTAGAAATCTAGATAGATGGATTACCAAACCAATCGCAAAACTGCAGAATACTTTTTATGGTATGATAGTCAATCTTCCTGAATGTTGTGTTCAGTGCATTGCGATTGATAGGGTTGCAGACACGGCTTCCTAAGGATAAAGGATATAACCTATTGTGGTCTCCCAATATATACTCGATGGTACGTGGGAGCACAAGTCCGTACTAGCACTTGTCATCTCAAAGAGGAGGAATCACCCAACCTACGATGAAAACGATAGTTACCAGGCTTTACGACGCCAGAATACATCTCTAGCCTAGACTTCTAAATGTTGTGCGTTAGGTTCCAAAGCGCTTTTATGTTCATTGAATTTATTTTACAGATGATATTTCTTAAGAAGTTTGCCTTTAAGGTTCACTACGTGATGTAGATATACAATTCCTAAAATGCAATCTAAGATGATAAATAGTCGTTTATTCTTCTTTTTGCAATGAAAATCCTAGCTACTAAGGAAAGAGAAGCGAAATTCTTTCAACATAGAGCAGAGAGCACACACTAGATGCACTATCCTAAATCAAAATCAACAAGTAGTCTAAATGAAAATGCACATGCATGTATTTTTTTTATGCTTTCTTAATGTGTGAATGACAAAAATAATGCTAAGTACAAATCTTAATTATTTTTTCAAAGTGATAGTACTAACAATTTTCTCTTCAAAAGACGAAAGGAAGACAAAGGCGACACTTTGTGATTTTGAATCAAAAACTGCTTTCGACACTTGAAATACTATTAATTCAAATCAAATACAAGAGTAATAGTGTAATCGACCATCAAGAAGAGTAGGATTCTTTTCTTTGACTGAAAACGATACTTGCGACACTTCCAAATCAAAAGACGACAGTTCAACTAAGCTACTTCTTTGTAAAGGAGAACTGTAAATGGCGAACAATACATAAAAACATTTACAATTATTTGTACAATGGAGGCTGAATAATGCAAAGGAAGGGAGTTTCCATAGTGGTATACTGATCACAGACAGCAAAACTCCTGAGTAAAGCTGAAGAGAGTGAGGAAAAAACCAAAATCTGGAGGTAGAAACAGTCTTATCTAATCATCGCACCTATAACACAGCAAAATAGGGATGCATCTCACCTACTGCACACGTTATGTGTGATGCATCTAGATTTCCAAGAGGAGAAGGTGCGACGGTCCAGGAATGAGACTTCAACTTGGTTTTGGTCACAGTTTACAGCTTAGTTTATGGATTTAGGCCGAGCTAATGATAGTCAGTAAATGCAAATCATAGGGTCTGATCTAATGAGTTTACTTGAGCCACCACCAAGGCAATTAGGATGTTTGCAAATCAGTTGTTTATTTTATAAACAAAACCTGAAGATGGACTAAAGCAGCATTGATCTACTTTGCACTTGCATAGAAAATGCAGTTTGAAGGCTAGCTGGCTTAACTTCAGGCTCCGTCTGTAGTTTATAAAGCAAACAAATATAGACAAGCAAACAAGCTATTCGCTCCCCAGTGAAGTCGCCATTTCGTTATCGGGAAATCTAGTGTCTTTTCAGAGCTGCTAGTCCCACTAAGATGGGTAGCTATCTTAGAAACAAACAAACTAAAGTTACTTTTGTTTCCCTTTATGAGAAGTAGATGGGAGAGAAGCAGAGAGTACCAACCTCAGTCTTTCGCTTGGCTCCTTGCTTGTTTCCTCTCCCCTCTGATAGATCTTTGCCACTCCTTCCTCGCTTACCCTACTTCAAAGAGCACCTGTAAAGTCAAAGCAGCATGATACCATCAAAGCATAGAGATCTACGATCATAAACAATATAGGACCAGATATATATTGACAACAAAAATGCATATATCAACTCAAACATACAAGAATCTGGAGGAAAAATTGAATAGCTTTATTGATAGAAAGAGTAGAAGAGAGGATTACAACCCATTGATCTGAACCAGCGTCATCCTCCTAGCATGAAAGCCCTTCTTCACCTCATGAAAAATCTTAGATCACCCAACACTATGATGTTCCACCAAGAAACTAACAACACTTCCTTACAAAATACAAGATTCCAGCCTTTGGATCTCTGGGATGAGGGATCCATATATAGATGTTTGTAGGGGTGTGAGCCAACTTCTGGGATTTTGATTAGTGTCCTCTCTCTGTTAGTTCTTTGTTCCACTTGGAGATCCATGATCTCTTACTCATCCCTGGGCTAATTCAGAGAGGCAAGTGTCACAAGAGAAGTTTCTGGAAGATTCCATGATCATCCACCTTGCAAACTGTCTCTGTCATTTGTCTACTCTTGTCCATCGCACCCTATAGAAGGGATTTTTAATATGAATCGCACTTTTTGTATGTGGCAGGTAAGATGCATCGCACCCTTAGCATTGAGCTGTCTGTATGGTCTAGTTTTGACCAGTTCTGAGCAGTTTTCCATGGAGAATTTCTGGGAGATGATGTAATCAGCTGACCTTGTTCCTTTAGGGTGTGAAACAACACTTTTAGGGACTCAGAATCCCTTGGTTTATGGACATATATGATTGGGGTTGTGTTGTGCTATACAACAACCCCCATTTCAAAAAATCTTACTTTACAAAATTATAATTTTAAATGGGTCCCTTTTAGATTAAATTGGTATTAATCCATCACTCTTCTAAAGGTTCAGAAATAATCAAAACATTTAAAAACCCTTTGAAATAATCGGTCTTTAAAATAAAATGAATAATTCTTTATTATTGCGATAAAGCGATCGTGAGATCGCATATCGCAATAACAAAGGATACATAACCATGACCCATTGATTTTCCCCGATGCGATAAAAGCCAAATAGCCGATGGATATCGGGAAAACAAATAATAAAAGGCCCCTCCCCTTTGCTCCGATGCGATATCGCAATCAGCCATCAGGGAATGCGACGCGAACATAACAAACCCTCCTCATTCAAACTCCCGATGCGAGTCTAGCGATATCGCTATCAGCGATCGGGGATTCCATAAGACTCAAAGGAAATTACCCAAGCTTTCCTCCGATTGCCAATTGCGATGAGCCCAAAGCGCGATTTTTGAAAAGGATCAATATGATTTTGCCATATTATATATTAATTAGCATTGAAAGACTTTTCTCTTCCCAATAGAGATTCACTCGCGTCCAACAGCCAAAAAATCAAATCCACGCTTAAACCATTATTCGGAAAATAAAGGATATAACAAGCAATTAAATGATTGACAGGTTTTAACGGCCAATTAATGAGCAGTCATGCCTAAATCCTTTCAGAGATTGCATCCGCGGGAGCCTTATGATAAATCGTCCATTTCCCATTGATTGACACAATTTCTTCATATTTGGTTTTAGCTATCTATTCTCTGCATTACGTCTATCTTTCTCTTGCGCAGAGTTTTTCCGCAGTAACGATGGGAAAGAAATCTAAGAAGTCTGGAACGCCTTCGGCTCCTATGGTAATAGCACAACATGCCACCGATCCAGGCCCAAGCAAGAAGGGATTAATCTCAGATACCACATGTCTCGGTCTTGGCAACACTACTTGGAAAAGTATTTACAACTTGGTAGAAGCCGAAGATCCTCAACAAACATCGGTACAAGCTTCAACAGGTTCAAGCCGGAAATCTGATGCCACTTTGAAAGATTTGGTTGATTCCTACCTGCATAGGATAGCAGCTCGAGAACAAATTCTTCCGTATACAGATGTGGTGAGATGGGAAATTGAGGCAATTCCAATTACGGACAGAACATTCTGCACTGTCGATGGAAGAATATTTGGTTCATTTCAGCCCAACGATTTCAGACAAATGTACCACTTTCCCGAGCCAGAGAAGAAATACAATAAAACATTTCTGGAAAAGATTTGAGATGAGAATGAGACCGAGTCAGCGCCCATACGAGAATGGAGACAGAACCTGGCGAAACACAAACATGAGTCTTCGGGTAAGTACTTCGTCGACTCCTTATGCTCTCCTTATTGTTGTGCTGGAGTCATGGTGTGTTGATTATGGGGATTGCATGATTCTTCCAAGTTTTCCATAGAAATGGTTCCTTTAATGGAAGCGGCATGTAATAGTGAGATAATGGATTGGGGGACTATATTATCGGATAAATTGGCTATGACTATTCTTGAGTTCAGAAAAAAATCCCGTGTTACTAATAGGTTCATCCCTCCATTTTATTTTAGTGCGTATATTCTGGATACCCTTTGTTTCAATTCTGAGTTTCCTGTATTAGGGTGGAGATGGACTCCCCAGGACCCTATGTCTATTCATGTCTACCACCAGAAATTATGGAAAGCTCATTACAAACACCATTTATACCAAGTCTGCAATGGATTTATGCTACCTATTTACTATGCAATTTTTGATAAACCTGCCCCTAAGATCTCCTCTCAGGCTGAGATTGACTTGATACCCTAGGAACCTGGTTCGGAGATGAAAAATTCACCTATGTAAGAATTTTCGGTAGTCAAGCCAGACCTCATGTCCTCCCCTTGTACATACCAGACAAGCTATTAGCTCGTGAAATAGCATATCAGCTTACAACTACGTCAGCCACAAAAACTATCAGGAATTCAAAGAAGCAAGTTTGGCCTCCTTTTCCTCTTAGGTGTGGCGTCTATACTCTGCATGATTATAAACATGCAAAGAAAGAGGTAGAGAAAATAAACGTCCTAACTCTCGCCACAGTGCCTAATAGACGTTTTGACCCAAAGAAAGTCATCTACAATGCCCTGGATCAAGCCAAGCTCACTAAATTCGAGCACAAGGAAGATGAGTTTGATGACCTATTCTCCTCCGCCGAGTCAATCTTCCAGGTACAACAGCTAGCTAGGATGAGATATCGCGACGACGGGTTGGTAGAATTCAACAAACTTAGAGAACAGAGGTTGCAAACTCTGCCTCTAGATTTGTTAGCTACTACCCCGACGATTCATTCAAGCGAGCCTGAGCAGCAGCTTACTAATGAACCTCCTGCTACATCCACAATCTATGAAGAAGTTCATAGAAGAGAGCAGGAGGAACTCCGAAGAATAGAACAGGAAGAGGCACAGAGCAAAGAACAAGAGGAGGCAGAAAAGAAGCAACAAGAGAGAATAAGGGAAGAAGAACAAAAAAGGCAGCAGGAGCAGAGCAACAAAGAAATAAATGTGGATACTCAAGTGGATCCAAGATTGCTTGAAGAATGGCAACAATTCAATACAATTATAGGCAATCTTGAGACCTCAACGGACGCCGAAACATCCAAAGCTGCCGATACACAAGATACAGCATCACAGGAGGTTCCAAACAAAGGAACTAGCGGTCCACCCTCAAGTACAGTAGTAGAAATAATTCCAAAGAACCCCTTCGATCAAATTGTTTTGCAAGTAGAGGACATTCCTCCACTAGATGTTTTCTATAGCCCGAAACACAAGGCTGTGATAAAACGACAGTGGAAGAGAATAAGGATTGATCAGCCTTCTCTGTTCCTTGAACAAACAATAACAGCAAATGTGGTATGGAGAGAAGAATTTGACCCCTCCGATGACCTAACCAAGTTATCTCAGTATGTCAATGCTTATTCGGAAGCCACCATGGATAAGGCATTGGAGGTAAGCAATTTGTTGATGGAAAAGGATCAAGCGATCGCTTCATTACAAGCGCAGCTATCGGAAGAGCAACAGAAGTCAGAACAGCTACAACAACAACTGTCCTCACAGCAACAATTAAACAACCAGCTAATAAAATAGTTGCATGAAGAGAAGCAGAGGATTGATTCGGGAGCAATTGAGAAACAGAAAGAACTATCCGAGGCATTATCAAAGTTGAAGGCGATGAATGAACAAATGGCAAAGACAAAAGATGAGCAAATTTCTCAATTATCAGCTCAGGTAGAAAGGTTCAAGAATCTTCCCCAGCCTGCTGAGTTCAGAGCAGAGGCAATGCAAATTAACAAGGCATTAATAACGCAAATAAGATTGTTATGTCATGAAATCGCCCAAGTTGAACCTTTATGCGACATAACATCATCCATAATAGATAAGTCAGTGGATGCCAGGCAGGATTTAGAGCAAGCCGAAGACACTTTGACAGATTTTCTTACATGGCAGGACTCCAATGAAGGAAAGGCAGCAAACTGGCCCAGAATCTTAGAATCCCATAAGGAAATCTTATTCACAGAATGGCAGTCCCAATTAATGAAAGCAGAGAGAGTTGTTTCCCGATGCAAGTTATCTATGAGCAATTTAATTGACTTGATCAATAACACTCTCTATTTATCTAACATGATTTCTCAATGTACACCAGGTAAACTATTATCGGCCAAGACATTGGAGCAGTCATGTAACCAAGAGCTTGAAAAGAATGGGAGATTGATCTCAAGGATTAAAAGTTTAACTTGGGACACCTATTGGTTGTTCCTAGTTAAACCATACAGTTAGAGAGCCGCCCTCAAATGCCTAACGGATGCAATCGGGTGTATCATTCCTGAGATACATGATGCCACCTATGCTGCTCAAATCAATTCTCGACTCAGCTGCCCTCAAGAAGTGGAGCCAATGTTGGCAATATGCCAACTCAGGACAAAGAGCAAACAACTAGAAGAATGAATCATCGCTGTCGATTTCCAGATCACTGTGGGGGAGATATTTTAAGATCGGATTATACCAATTTAGTAGCATTTTAATTTTGTAGTTTGTTAGCTTAGTTTAGTATTTATAGAACCTTTCATGCATTTAGAAAGGGTCGTAAGTTTTTGTATATGACTTAAGCCTAAAGTTGCACTATTGTACTTCAGGCATATTCTTTTATGAAGACTGGACCAATCTTTCCAAATTTTGACAATGAAGCTTTGATATGAATGTGCACTATTGCCTTTATTTTAAATTATTTCTGAATCGGAAGAAGGAATTCAAATTGCGATTGGCGTAGGGAATAATTCGCAGCTCATATGGTACTATTATCTATGTCTGAATTTATTCCTTTTATGTGAATTGTTGTTTGGTCATTTATGCTATTATTGAATATGTGAATGTGTTTCAACAGTAAACTTTATGCTTTCCACTATTGGATGTTTACACTTTGCTATTCTTTCAATCATGTACGTATCGGTAATATAAAAGAGAAGTGTAATATTGTTTTATCAATTACTTCGTTCAACTATTTGAACGAAGCAATTATCATATAAATGAATGTCTTTGTTTATTGCATACTGTCATCTATATGCCTATCGGCAAACATAGATCATTAAACGTTACACTTAAAGAATAGAGGCTTCCCGGGATAAAATAGTCATTTATGTTTTCGTTCATAGAATAAATCCTCCATTTATTATCACTTATTTAAAAACCAACCATTCATTCACCCCCTTTTATTCACTATTGGGAAACTGGTCCCATTATATCCAGTCGGAGCCACCATCCCAAACGGAAAAGG